>VOQK01026355.1:0-24886 GCA_015052645.1 Benitochromis conjunctus
GGTGCACCACCACATTATGGGTGCCAGGTCCGAGCATTCCTAGATGAACAGTTTCCTGGAAAGTGGATTGGTCATCGTGGGCCAGTTGAATGGCCCCCAAGGTCTCCCGATCTGACCCCCTTAGACTTTTATCTTTGGGGTCATCTGAAGGCAATTGTCTATGGTGTGAAGATACGAGATGTGCAGCACCTGAAACTACGGATACTGGATGCCTGTGCTGGCATTTCTCCTGCGGTGTTGCTATCAGTGTGTGAAGAGTGGGAGAAGAGGGTTGCATTGACAATCCAACACAATGGGCAGCACACTGAACACATTTTATAAGTGGTCAGAAACTTGTAAATAACTCATGAAAGAATAAAGTTACGTTGAAACCAAGCACACCATTGTTTTTCTTGTGACATTATCAATAAGTTTGATGTGTCACATGGCCCTCTTCCTATTGAAAAAACAAAAGTTGTATCCAAGATGGCCGACTTCTAAATGGCCACCATAGTCACCACCCATCTTGAGGAGTTTGCCCCCTCACATATACTAATGTGCCACAAACAGGACTTTAATATCACCAACCATTCCCATTTTATTAAGGTGTATCCATATAAATGGCCCACCCTGTAGAGTTGACATTTCAAATTTAATTATTTCTAAGTAATTAAAAAACTGTTCAGTTTTGTGTTTACAGTGTTTGACCAAGCAGCCTGCATCTTAATAATGAATAAGCTCTAATAGTGCTCCTTAAATTTTTTACACCATAAGGAGGCATAAAGTCAACAATGAGTCGAATATCTATAAAGTAAACACTGTCTTCATTCTTTACACAGAAATAAAGGTGAACGCTATATCAACACTTTTATGGAGCAGGCCTTGACTCAATTAAAGGCCAATATCATTTTAGGTGTTGTTGTTGTGGTTTTATCACATTAGGAGGCTCTTTGCGCTATCTTTACCTTTACCTTTTCAAACAGGTGGGCTCTTTCTTCATGATCAACTTGTGCCTCGTGGTCATCGCCACCCAATTCTCCGAGACAAAGCAAAGGGAGAATGCACTGATGAGGGAGCAGCGTGCTCGTTACATGTCAAACGACTCCACACTTGCCAGTTACAGCGAGCCGGGCTCATGCTATGAAGAGATGCTACGCTACATTAGCCATCTTTACCGCAAGTTAACACGCAGGCTCCAGAGGATATACTCTGGTTGGCACAGGTACGCTACAGGTTGTTTTTCTTTCCTTTTTTTAAGTGTGTAGAATATGTCTGGGAATGTCTAATGACGTAGCAATAAATGTGTTGTGGTGGTGTTAGCAAAAACAACAACTTGACAACGACTTTGTTACTTAGCATGGAGATTGATAGCTCGAAAAATTTATTGGTAAATTTAATGGACAATTTGTTGTAAAGTACTCAACATCAAGCTTAAAAATACCAAAGTAACTTTGATAACATGAAAAGAATCTCTAATCCAACACAATGCAACAAAAAGAGGAACCATCATGTGGTTTTTAGCACGGTGCTAGAATAACATAAGTTACACTATTAGCGCCCCAGTCACACAGGTCTAGAGACTAGTCTGAGACCCCCTGGCAACCTCTGGTTGCTATGGAAAAATGCCTTAGTGAGTGGTTACTTTTTTTTTTTAACAAGAAATTGTTTTTTAGAATATCAACAAATGATATCTATAGTATAAAAGAAATTTCAACTTAATTAAGTTGAATTACAAACATCATCAAGCGTGGTATAATTTCTTACTCTTAAAAACACCTAAATTACTGTCTAAAATATACAGAACACTCTCTAAAATAGACCAATCAATATGATTTCCTATTACAAAACTCTTTTGATCGGTACCTAGTGGGGATGGGGGGGTTATGGTTTTGTTCCTGCCTGTGCTATTGTGGTTGTTGTGAGGGTAGGTACAGGCTTAGGGTGTCTGGGGATTCCCTAGGGACGTTTTCCCTGGAGGGCTCAATCTGGGAGCTGTGGTCATGTCCTGGCTGGGGGCTCTTGGGTGGTGTTCTCCTGGTGGCAGCGTGCAGCAGGGCTGGGGAAGGTGACTTGTCTGTTAGCACTCAATACCTTTTAGCTGTCGTAAAAGTGCACTGCAAACCAGAAACTGAGATTTTTTATCTGTCTTTAGTAAATGCTGTGCATTACTGCTATAACCAAAATGTTTTAAAAGTACAGCTTTTAATTCCATGAAAAGTCTTTATTTCTGAATTGTATAACACTTTTCTCCATTTCACCATATTCAATGGTGGAGATCTCCTAGCAATCAAAACAATAACAAGGAATCTCTTAGTGGATCACCATCTAACTCTTGAGATCAGTTCCACCTAGTAACTCCCAGCAACCATTTGCCAAATTTTGGGGGAATACCTATTTTTCCCAACCTGGCCAGTTGGCATCTAGGCCAATGTGACTGATGCTTTTGCACTTGATTTCTCACCTACTGCCACCAACCACTTGACAAACGGTCATGAAATGCATTGTTCCCTAACAACCGGTTGTTCCCTGACGACTTGCCAACTAGTCTCTTGGGCTACGTGACAGGTTCGTCTAATATGGCTTTACTAGCACACACTTTTAATTCTAGTTATCAAGTTAATTACTTTTCAAAAATTGAGATCACTGAATTAGCAAAAAAACACAAAAAGATCTTCACTTAACAACTCTCCCCTGGCAAAAAATAAATAAATACAATAACCAGTTTACTCGTCCAGTAGCCAATATATTAATTCTATCCATCCCTCTTATGTTTTGTTGTTAATTTGCAATCGTTTTGTGGGCTTTGGCAATCGTGCACCTCACAGAATTACATTGTGCCTGCCATAAATATATTAGAAATGCATTCTGATGCAAACACAAATAAACAAAAATCTATCTTGAATAAATATTTCTATTTATTACTAGCTACCCTTAATTATTATTCATGTCTCTTGTTTTCTGAACAGCAAACGGCGTAAAAAGGTGAATCCTAATGGTAGTGGTGGAGGCAGTAATGGTGGCGGTAATGGCCACGGCCATGGTTCCAGCAGGGGCTGCGGAGGGTCAGGCCCAGGTAACGCATTGTGGTTGAGGCCAATCCATAACCTTTTACAACACCATCAGCATCAGCACTGTCGCCTCAGCAATGGCGGGCAGCACACCATCAGCGTGGCAGCCGCAGAGCACGTGGACAGAGAAGGACACATCAAAGGCGGGGAGGAACTGGAGATGAAGTCGCTTACCGTTCGGAGGGGAAGTGCAAACGGAAACAGCGATAACCCGACTGCTGTCACCCAGCGCGTGGGCTCATTACTCGGGCGACTGAACGGGGGGATGAACTATCCCACCATTCTGCCGTCTTTTGTGTGCAGCTATAGCAGTAAGACGCCACCCCCTCACTCGAAGCAGTGCGGCACTTGTCCAGAGCATCCGCCGAACCACCCGGCTTCTGAGCACGCCGAGACACTGACCAAGCTTTACCAGCTCATGGGACAGCACAGTAAGAAAACAATCACTGCACACAGACACATGGGTGGATCTCACAATCGTAGAATCCAGAAAAATATGGATGGGGAATCTGCATCCATGGGAATACCAAACTTTACTGCTCACCATTGTTTTTCTGGTCAGAAATATCAGAGGTTGAGTTAGCTTAAGGAAGATGCCACTTTTAGAGTGTTTAAACCACAACCAAATATCTAAGAAGGACAAAAGATGAAAAAATAAAGCTTTTCTTTTGCTTTGTGTCTTCCACCGTCCTTTAAGTCTCCTTTGCATTCTCTTTGCGATGCTTTAGAATTCCCTCGGGCTCCATTATAGTTTTGTCATCACACTCACTTTCATTCAGTGCTCTTTCTTTTACCCTGCGTCCTCATCCCAAGCTTGACCTGAAATAGCCCGTGGCTGCTTCTGCTGTGTGTGTGTGCATGTGTCTCAAGAAGCACTTAGAGTCCTGACAGGAAATCCATGTCTCAAGTGTTAAAGTCATCAGCGCAGAGAAGTGGATAAAGGGGCAGGACTGACTGAATCAACACGGTGTGTGGCGTAACAGTCAGAGGAGGAAAAGTATGCAGTGTTAAGGAATGTAAACAGAAATGCAGGTGTGTTATGATATTCTGAAAACAAGTGGCTGAGGAAGGAAGAAAATATGGAGTTTATTAATGTATTCATAAAGTATGAAAGATTTAAGGCCCGCATTGAGAAGCTGAGAGAAGGCTGCCAAGAGAAAAATAAATTAGAGCAATAAAAAGAAAGAGAAGAGAGCAGGGGGAGGATGCATAAAGGAGGGTTGGATTCGGGGACACGGAGAAAATAACAGAGAGCAGAAAGACAGGAGCTATGCAGAAATGGTATGAAAGACATTTCTGTTGTGTCATTAAAGGGTGAGCCTAACAGTAAGCACGAGTAAATAATGTTAAGCAGCCCGAGTCCTTTTGGAGAGCGAGTGCAACGCTTAAAAAAACATCACCCTAAATTGTACTCTGTAGTAAAGATCACATATTTACTCATTTGAAAGGTGGATCTGTTCTGTTTGCTTTCAGCACTGTTAGGTAACTCACTATCTGCTGAACCTTATAAGGTATGGCTTTAGAGTGTGAATCATGTTTTTGGTTCCTCTGCACTTTTGGAGGACCGTGTTCTTGGGAATATCTTCAGCCCTGTAGCCCTCTGATTTCACTGTAATAATAGTCTTATTGAATAACCTAATGTGATAAAATGTGAAGTGGGGATGGGATCAGTTTAAACAAAATTTTCCCCCGGACAAGGATTTTGTCCCCTGACCTAATTTGCGAAAATAATTTGCAAGCATGTCAAGAACTGGAGAAGCGTTTAAGATTATAAATGACAATAAAACACAATGAGAGCTCTCACAAACGGTTTTTAATAGCTCGGGGTATAGACAGTGTTGTAAACAACTTTATGTGCTGTTAAAGCTGCTTTTGAAGAGCTGACGTTTTCAGAAGCCAAGCTATGCCTGTGTTAGTTTTCAGCCGTGCTTTGCTCTGCAGTTCCTCTGTACTGATTTTAAAAGGCTCTAGTCAGAGAACAGAAGGTGAGACGAGGCAGCCGAGATCTCGAACTGTGGGCGAGCTTGCAGTACTCACTGCGGAAACCGAATGTGTGCTGGCCGTGTGCTGAAAAGGACGGCCCTTCAGCACAAAATGCATAATTTCACTTATGTCAATGTCTTCGAGCCGTATCATTATACCACAGTGTTTCACCGTCTTTTTGTGTCTTTATGTTGTGTTTATAAAAAAGTCGACCACATAAACATGTAGAAGTGCTCATTTTTACTCCAACTGTTCCACTTTTATAACAATAAGCTTAACGAGCGCCAGCAAATGCTTTGCAGTAAAGGAGTTGCCAATGACTGCCTGGTGCTTTATACTACATAGACTTGGTCCTACTTTGCTAATGGGGACTTCAGGTCTTTTATCTTTTCTATTATTTATAGTTTTGATAAAGAATACACTTGGATCAAATGGAAATCAAAGGTAATGTCGAAATAGACGATGTGCTTTTGTAGTAAAGATGCAAATTAGAGCCTAACTGATGTTGATTTGTTACGTTGGCTAATAAAATCCCCATACTTAAATACAGTTGATCCCTACTTCAATCATGTAAGTTTAAGAAAGTTTATATTTATATATAAAAACTATATTTATTTACATTCATTTACTTATATTACAGCAGGATATTTGAATATATAACGTTAGCATCGGACCGAAATAGGATTTTTAAGACTGATACTGATAGTTGGTGATATTAATTGATATATTGGCCAATATTTTCTTTTCTTCCAGACACACAAATATAAAAAGATTTCACAAAAAAATGTATGTGTAGTTCTTTATTTACGTGCTTACACTCTGTAAGACTCAGCTTGGATTAGCTGTTTGTTTGCTGTGTTCAAAACGTGTGTTGTGAACAGGGGAGCTGAGTGCTCTCTGGTGGACAGACTGTGCAATGGCAGCATTCGTATCACGTTTGAAGGGTGTTTCTCTCGTGGCTTTTTTTTTTAACTTATTAGCTGTTATAAATCTCAATACCAATATATTGGGAAGTAGATATTAATTTAATATACTTTGTTTTAGATAATAGCACAAAGAAGCTGTGATGAAAAATTAACAAATCAAAACATGTTTGCTCGTTAAAGATAAACAGATAGGACAGCTAAAGAAACTCCTTCAGCAGTGTCTGACCATCATCACCCATTCTTCCTTTCAGGTCGCCAGCGGCTGCTCTACCAGCTGGCGGGTGTGGTGCCTAGCCCTCTCCTCTTGGAGCTACTTAGCTGCCCTTTGTGTGCCAGCAGCCTGGAGACCTTGGAGCTGGAACTGGGAGACCTAGAGGGAGGCAAGGGAGAGGCAGATGGACTACACGACTTCCCTCAGGTCAGAATGGATGGTGGTGGACTAATGATGATTTTAAACCTTGATGATTAATTCACAAGTGTTGATTAGGCATATATGTATAACGATGCTGAGGGTGGTATGTAAATAAATTAATGAAATCTTTGAGTCTTCAAACCTAACACATTGTTGTTTTTACGGATTATTTTGCATAGTGTCTACAACTACAGTAATTAAAACGCATAAGACGTCCTTGTTATTGTTTTGACTTATTATATCCAAAATCTTGTATCCAGGGAGCTGATGTGAGAGGAGTGAGGGGTCGGAGCAGACGCCGTGGGGTTGTTGAATACGAAAATGGAGTGGTTCGTGCCTGGAGGGACCTCAGGGAAAAACTAAAGAGGATTGTGGAAAGTAAATACTTCAACCGGGGGATCATGATCGCTATTCTTGTCAATACTCTCAGCATGGGAATAGAGTACCACGAGCAGGTAAGACACAGTGATAGGGTGTCGGGCTGATTTAGCTTTTCTGAAAAGATGACACAAATCAGTGGTTTAAAGCTAAGAGGACTACGGGTGACAGGAGTTTAGTGAAAACGGGTTTCAAGCGTGTTTAAAAAATGCCTTTTTATGGCTTGTTCAGTCTGTCTGAATGAGAGGAAACGAGAGTTAGAGATGGAGGCAGAGTGAAGACGGCTGAGGGGCTGAAGGAAATAAAGGGAAAGAGGGGGGTGGAAGGAGTAGCACCCACTCGCTTCCTCTTTCTCACACATAAATTACACGTCCAGGCGCTGTCACGCACTCCAGACTCACAGTTTCTACTTTATCCTCTGTGGCCAACATCTGGAAAGTTTTAGATCAAATAATACCATTGCCCTTTCCCCTTCTCTGGTGTCACACGGACACATTTATGTAATGATATTTCACATTTACACATACGAACTATTCCGCTTCCCAGCAGGCCTGGAAATGGATACAAATCCAAAGAAGAGATTCTGAGTGCGTGAACAAAGATCATTCCCTTCTTCCTTCTCTCCCTGTGTCTCCATGTCTCCCTCTCCAGGGAGATGTGTGTGTATGTGTGTGTGTGTGCACATGTGAGTGTGTTTCTATCTTAGTGGCATAAACATAAGGAGCGACAAGAAGAACCATGGCCTTTTTAGGGCAATAACACACACATACACACACACACAAGCACAAGCACACAAATACACATGAAGCGAAGTGTTAAATATGAGTTCCTCCTCCCTTCAGTAGCCATCATCCCACATATGTTACACCTCGCCAACTTTTTGAGACTACGAGTGTAGCTGCGTGCGCGCGGAGAGGTGTATAAATGTGGGAGGCATAGTGCAGACTTTGTATGTGTGTAGAGAGACAAAGAGAGAGGAAAAGAGAACAAGGGAGGCGATCAATGCTTGTCAGATGAGGTGCTGAGACGCTGCTAACCTCACACATTTCGTTACAAATTGAAATTCACGTAGAGTATAATTAGCGGGCCTTGATTGCAACGTAAAAACTGTGCCTCTTGTTGCTTAATCAGAGGTGGTTTGACAACAACAAATGCAGTTTGACCTGAACCTTACCATTCCCAGAAGATTTTTTATTTTAAAAGCACTTACTTAATTCTCATAAGAAATAGCAGGTTTCTGGTTACTTTGGTTCACAACGTGAAAGATTTCTATGTGCATTAAACGTTCATGTATGTTAAAGTTGTATTAATTCTCTTCCTAATTAACGCTCGTGAGTTTGCCCTGTAAATTGAAAAACTATAATAGATGCTAAGCTACACTGCATAATTGAGTCCACCTGATTAGATTTAGGTTTTTACAAGGTTGGTATTACTATAATGAAGGGTTTTTTTTTTTCTGTACACTGCTTTGTACAGAAAAAAAAGTTTCTGTTTTGCTTTTTGTCTTCTTGTTTTTAAGGGCAAGGTCATATGCAGAGCTGTGTTCAAAATTCTACACTCGAAATGCCTCCTCGTGGGTACTGAGAGCATTTAATTTTGATTGATCACCCCATTGGTCAAATGTAGGGGTGGAAGTAGAAAACTGCGTCTAAGGCAATAGTCCAGAGTGCTCGATTGGGACCATAAAACAAATTGATATATGCTTAAGAGCTTGTTATAATTGTGAAACCTCTCAGTTTCAAATGATCGCAGCAATACAGAGTCGATTGTTGCATGAGGCCGACGACTCAAAGGCACCTTCACTGATGTTATTAATATGATGAAGAGTGTTTTTTTCAGCTTTTCCAGTCCAGTCTTTGTTTTTTTATTTGCCCAATAACTTAACAATGCTTTTTTTTGAAGGTGAAAGGAGTAGCATATGTAGCTTTAACCCAGGGCTCTGTTGTGTAGCCTTGGGTGTGCAGGTATCCCACTCAACCAGGTGAGCTGTAGCAGCACCCACAGCTCTGTACCCTTGAGCTGTTTTGATTTGTTTTATTCTACCATGTCAAACATAGTTCGCTGTCCTTTTTCAACATGCTGTAAAGTGGCACATAAAGTAGAATTTACAGTCACAGATTGAACAAAAAGGTTTTTTCATTTCTCCAGTGAACAGACAGCGAGCCACTGAGGTACTAAAAATGCCATTAAGTCCAGTGTTAAACAATAATACATGTGTGTCCAGTACTATGTTTGCCCAAGACAAACGCTTGCTGACAGCTCTTTTGAAGTTTTATTGAATTTATTTAAGGCTTTTCATGTGATGTCCTGTCTTTGAAAAAAATGTAAAAAAAATTAAACTGGCATTTCTTCTCTCACCACACGAGACACCAGCAGTTGTACTTGAGTCCCTTGACGTTACTACAGTTTTTTGTTTTTTTTTGCCCATGCACAGGCTGGTGTTGTTTTTCAGCTCCCTGAATGTTCGAATTAACTCACAAGCTCGTCAACAAAGAGTACGATGCATGGCAAAAGAAAAATGCTGTATGGTTTGTTTCTTTGTTACACAACCCTGCTCTTACTTCACATGACTAAACACGGTTCGTATTGATAATGGGCTTACAATTATAACAGCCTAGGAGCAAGCACTTAAACTACTGTCAGTCTAGCACTGTATAACACAAGTACTATCAGTGAGCAGGCATGATATTGACAGAGATGTACCATACATACATTTTTCTGTAGTTGTTGAGGCCAGCAAAGAAGCACACTATGTTGCCAAAAGTATTCACTCACCAATCCACATCAATGAATTCAGGTGTACCAATCACTTCTATGGTCACAGGTGTATAAAATGAAGCACCTAGGCATGCAGACTGCTTCTACAAACATTTGTTAAAGAATAGGACGCTCTCAGGAGCTCAGTGAGCTTCAGTGTGGTACCGTCATTGGATGCCACCTGTGCATCAAGTCCAGTCATGAAATTTCTTCACTACTAAATATTCCACAATCAGCTATTAGTGGTATTATAATACAAGTGGAAGTGACTGGAAATGACAGAAACTCGGCCACAAAGTGGTAGATTATGTAAAATCACAGAGCAAGGTCTGCGCATGCTGAGGCAAACGGTGCAACTTTCTGCAGGGTCAGTCGCTACCTGCAGCCAAATTTCACGTGGCCTTCAGATTAGCTCAGATTAGCTCTCTGTGCTCACAGTGCACATGGCCAAGCAGCTACATCCAAGCCATGCATCACCAAACACAATGTGGTGCAACCTTGTGGTAAGCCTTCCCAGAAGAGTTGAAGCTCTTATAGCTGCAAAGGGTGGGTCGACGTCATATTAAACTCTGTGGATCAATAACGGGATGTCACTCAAGTTCATATGGGTGTGAAGGCAGACGAGCGAATACTTTTGGCAGTATAGTGTATATATCAGCGTTGTCGGTGATACTCATAAATATGGTCTGTCTGTTATGGGCCTGGGGGTTTGGGTCTACTGCTTGTTGATTCCCGCATGTAGAGAATCACAAGTGGTGTTAATACGTCTTCCGTCTGTGGTATGAGAGCTAAAATCTATCACAAGCTAAAGAGTTTCACAAACTGTGAGGGAGAGTAGCGAGAATTTATGGTTTCAGTCATGTGGGGATCATAAATATTCATTACGTGTGAATTTTGGGATCGCACAATGCTTGTTAGCAAAGACTCTTGATACTTTAAAAGAGCAAGTAAAACGAAATGTGATAAAAAGGATAGTGGTGGAAGGGCTATTTTTTTAAGAGCGTTTAGCGTTCGTGCAGGAGAATGATGTGAGACTGAGGTGCAATGTTGAAAGTTCACATTCACATACGTGCTACTACAATGCATTTGTAATAATATAAAAATGGATCCCCAGCAGACTCGCAGACAAACAACAGACTTGCAGTGCTTAAGCTAGTTTGTCCTGATGAGAAGCAGTGTAGGAACTCAGGATGTGGCACCAGAAAATTTACTGGAGCACAAAAATGCTGAATTTTTAATACAGGACTTCACGTTTTACAAGAGGGCCTTGGTTAAATCTTAGCTGGATCACTGAGTGTAATGTGGTAAGTGAAGTAGATCAGCAGTTATAGATTGGTGGTGGCCCCATTTGATTGATAGGGCCCGGCTACAGCTCTGATCTTGACTGATAATGTCTCAGCTCAGGGCACAAAGACTAGAAAGGCTTGGAGGTAATACAGTGGAGTTACTAACTATCTTGCTTCTTCATTCTTTTGTTTTCCTTTTCACTTTATCTACCACGCCCTCCTTCCCCTCTTCTTTTCTTTTGCATTCTCTTTCTTTTGCTCCATCCAGCCCGAGGAACTGACTGATGTGTTAGAGATCAGCAACATCGTTTTCACCAGTATGTTTGTCCTGGAGATGGGTTTCATGCTGCTGGCTTTCGGCTTGTTTGGATACATCAGGAACCCATACAACATCTTTGACAGCATCATTGTTATCATCAGGTAGTATTTATCCGTGCTGGTTTGTCTCCACGCAGAGAAGAAAGCACAGAGAGACCAAAACAATCAGTAGCAGACGAGTAACAGTGTGTGCTTAATTTCTCTCCAACTTGAGGTTTAAGTTGTCAGGTTCAGTGCTGTGGCATCTCTTCTGTAGGTAAGATTGTCGCAGTCATAAGGGAACACACTTCACTTGCTGCCTCAGCAGACTCCTTAGTCTGTCAGCTGAGGTTTGCGGTGCAGCTGTCATTTAGCTTCGGGCCTTTCAAACTGTGATGTTCTGTTACTTTTGCTATTGAAATAGAATTAGCTTTATAATCACTCCTGGTAATCCTGTTACTGGTGAGCCACTTTAAAACACACATGTAATTACCTCTGCCAAGGACGTTGTGTTTTTAGTAGTGTGTGCATGCGTGTCGTCGTTGTGCCTGTAAACATGATAGCTCAACAACTTTTTGAATGAATTTCGATAAAACTTGAGTGGGGTCATGTTAGCAATCCGTTAAAATTTGGCTTACATCTTCAAAGTAAACATAACGATTTAATAGTAGGAAATTGACACCATTCTTACAAATAGGTGTTTTTTGTAACATATAGAAAATAACATGTAAAGAATAAAATTAAATAAAATATCTCACATTTCACCTTTGACCTCTTGTTCAAGGTCAATAGATTGATTTGAATGTCAATGTGATAGTAAATAATAATAATAGATAATAAATCCATATAACGCTATTTAAAACGTTGTTTTTCACAGCCATTGTTTGTACTGACCGCATATATATATATATATATATATATACAGTTTGTTATGTACAGTACAGTAACAGGTTATAACCGTTCGAATACGTGAGCAATGTTCCTGAATAAGTTTATATGCATTGTCAATACCAATACTGATACCGATATTTAGAACTTATAGAGGCAGCTTATGTAGTTGAGAGCAGTGTGTCATGATTTATGAGATGAATTATCAATTTGGGGAATAGAAATAAACTATCAATCCTATATTGTTAGTATCGACCTGATATCAGTACCTCCACTGGTATTGATACTATCGATATTTGGATCGATCCGGCCACCTTTAGTACTGCCTAGAAAGTGAGCTGCCTTGGCTGAGGTTTGTCCTCTTGTTTTGTTTATGTGTTTTTTCACAAACAGATTGACGTAAACTGCAGATAGCATCAATGCGGGCAAGATTGATGTTGTCCAGTATTTTTAATACGTTGTTGTTGGTTGTTCTCAGTGTATGGGAGATAATTGGTCAAGCAGACGGTGGGCTGTCAGTCCTGCGAACGTTTCGTCTGCTGCGAGTTCTGAAACTGGTTCGCTTCCTACCCGCTCTGAGGAGACAACTTGTAGTGCTGATGAAGACGATGGACAATGTGGCCACCTTCTGCATGCTTCTCATGCTTTTCATCTTCACTTTTAGGTAGGGGCTAAACAGAATAAACATTTTTCCCCACCTGTCTCTCTTCAGGCTTCTTTCTAACGATGAAATATTGATGAGTATTGTAGTTAAAATACAATGCAAACATCCTAATGAATATGTCTGCATTTCATTTTTCTCTGCAGTATACTGGGCATGCATCTTTTTGGGTGCAAATTTAGTTTTCGCACAGAGAATGGAGACACCATCCCTGACCGAAAGAACTTCGACAGTCTGCTCTGGGCCATTGTCACTGTGTTCCAGGTTAGTTTCTGACTTACACTGTGCAACACTATTTTAGGTTTGAATTAGCTATAAGTTGGCTTTGCTTTCCTATTTTTATGTCACATTGTCCAAACTGTGCACGGCGATAACAAAATACGAGCTTACCCGTATCTACAGCTATAATATACATATACTGTAGACATCGGTTATAATAACCTGTCAGCTCCGCCTCTGCTTCAGAAACAGAAAGAGACAGATATATAGGAATAACCACATGACCTGTATAAATTGCTTAGAGAGGGTTCTGATGAAACTACAGAGAAGGTGGTGAACTGAATCCTCCATCTTACAAAGAATTGAAATAAAATAAATAAAACATACTGCACATGTCCCCGTGTGCTATTGGTGGCATGGAGTCAGGCACGCTGACCACAACGGAGGCGAGCATATCAAAATAAAAATTTAGAGATAACATTAGATTTTATTAGGCTTTCTTTTACTACTTAATCCAGCATAAGAAAAAGAATTGTTATTTATCAGTCTCCCTTCTGCTGTTGCTAATCGGCCTTCTTACTGAAAAGCAGGGGAGCTTATTGTGTTATTGAGTTTACTGTGTGTGCGTGTGTGTTTTTCTTTGAAACAGGATTGATTCTGTAAAATGATAGAGCATCATATTTGTTTTTTTATATTTACCAGAAATACACTGTGTAGTGTGTGTGATGGACTTTTTACTCAAATGTTGGTTGTGTGTGTTATTTGGCTATTCTAAATGTCTAAATCAAATGTCAAAGTCAGTCTAGAGTGTGTTCGTGTGTGTGTATTGCGTATTTATGCCAAGCGTCTTCTCTTGGTCCAATACTGTTGAAAATTCTTCTTCCAGTATCTCTCTTTCACTATCACTTCTATTTTTTGCTCTCCCTCCCTGTGGAGATTGTTCAATCGCACATGGATTGTCCTCTTTTCTATATTGGATGCCTCAGCATAAGCCTAGAACACAGAATGCAGTGCACCGTCTCACTTTAGTGCTGACGAAGCAGTTTGCCCTGAACTGACTGTCATACGCTTGCAGTAGTTTTCTGGAGAGTAGCTACAGTACACACAAATGTATGCATGGCACATACAGTGGGGGAAATAATTCTTTGATCCTTTTGTAAGTTTACTGAGAAAGAAATGAACAATCGCCAGAAATCCAGAAATAAATTACATAAAAGTTATAAATAAATTTTCCTGTCATTTAGTGAAATATGTATTTGATCTCCAACAACCCAGTCAGAGTTCTGCCTCTCACAGATTACAGTCAGTCAGTTACAGATACGACTGATTTCAGCTCATCGTCACTATAAAGCACACCTGTCCACAGAATAAATTTCTTCCATTACAACCTCCACCGCCACCACGGGCACGGCCAGAGAGCTGTCAAAGGACATCAGGGACAAGGCTGTAGACCAGCACAAGGCTGGAATGAGCTACAAGACCATCAACCAGAAGCTTGGTGCCATTATTCAGAAATGGTAGAATTATAAAATGACCATCAATTGCCCTCATGATCATGAGAAAGGTGGTAGATCATCCCAAATGATCTGAAGGCAGTTGGGACCAGAGTCACCAAGAGCACCATTGGTAACACACTACACTGTAGTGGATTGAAATCTTGCAGCGGCTGCAAGCATCCTCTCCTCAAGAAGGCACATGTACAGGCCCGTCTTAAGGCTGCCAGTGAAAAAAGAGAAAGCTTGGGAGAAAGTGCTGTGGTCAAATGACACCGAAGGTCTTTGGCATCAACTTGACCCGCCATGTTTGTAGGAAGATCATGTTGAGCATGACCCAGAAAACACCATCCTCACAGTTAAGTACGGAGGTGGAAACATTATGCTTTGGGGCTGTTTTTCTGCTAAGTGTGCAGGATGACTTCACTCCATTAAGGAGCAAATAGACAGGTCTGTGTACTGTAAAATCTGGGATGAAAACCTCCTTCCCTCAGCCAGAATGGGTCTTCCAGAATGACAATGTCCTAAACCATACAGCACCACCAAGGCAAGAAACAGGTGGCTAAAGAAGAAGTGCATTAGGGTCATGGAGTGGTCCAGCCAGTCTCCAGGACTCAGTCCTATAAAAAATCTGTGGAGGGAGCTGAAGTTTTGAGCTGCCAGTCAATTTATAACTTTTAGATTATATGTGTATATATGTTCATAACTTTTTTTCTGGATTTTTGGTTATTCACTGTATATATATGTATACTTGCACACATAGCACGGTGAAGTAGGAGCGTAGAGATGGAGTTTGCAGACAAGCAAACACACATGTAGGCTCACTAACTTTCCATGTTAACCTATAGACAAGCTGTATATGAAAATGTAGTATTTCACCAGTCAAAGCAGCTGAGCACTGGAGTTTTTAAAGCATTTAATGTCTTCGTGGTAATTTCTGCCAATATCTGAGGCTTGTACTTCTTACCCCCATTTTTAGTTTAGTATCTCTAAACTTCACATCTCCCCTGTCCTGAATTTCTCTTTCTTCTTCACTCCTTTCTTGTTAATGCATGTGTAAATCTGTGTGTGTGCTCCATTCATTTCATAGATTCTTACCCAGGAGGACTGGAATGTGGTGTTGTATAACGGCATGGCTTCTACCTCTCCATGGGCAGCTCTCTACTTCGTTGCTCTTATGACATTTGGCAACTATGTGCTCTTCAATTTACTAGTGGCCATCTTGGTTGAAGGCTTCCAGGCTGAGGTGAGAAGGACTCAGACTCGTTGGTTTTTACATACAATAATAGGTTCAGTATTTTTGGATTGTACTGGTTTATGTACTGTCACCATTTTCCTGTATACTACTTGTGGGCTCTGAATTAAATGTAGTCCTTTTTTTACATTTTCAAAACTGGTAATAAGGCACCCATATTTGTTCATAAAAGACAAAAATCCTCTCTATTCACTGCACATTTCCTGTACCTTAGTATAGTCATACATTTCTTCATTTCTTCATCTTTTTCAAGAATTTGACACATGTAATTAGAAAAGTAGGTTCTGATTATGATTCTAATATTAGCACAGTTAAAATTTAATGTCTAATTCTTAAACACACCCCTGATGGCGGTATGTATATCTTCGTGAGGGTAAGGACACCAAAGTCTTTGAAGAACATGAGAAGAAAAGGGAATTTCCCAGTCACTATGTGTGCCCAGTGTATCTTTAGCCACAGGAGTACCTTTGGAGCGATTTAATTTGCTCATGGTCTGGGCTGTGATGCTAAAGTCAAAACAAAATGGGAAGGCAGTACAGAAATATCATTGTTGTCACGTATGCATGTGTTACAGGGTGATGCTAATCGGTCAGAGTCAGATGATGACAAGAAATCAGACAACTTTGATGAGGACGAGAAGATAGAACAGTTCAGAGACACAGGTGGGTGTTTTAATGATGTTCTATTTCTGCTTTTACAGCTGATTGATCAGTTAAAACTGTAGTGAAAGCAGCAGGAGTAATAAAGCAATTTAAAGCATTGTAATGTACTATTGTGTATAACTGTCCTCCACAGAGCTAAAGCTCTCACTGATGACGACAGGTAATGGTCACATTGACCCTCGTGGCTCTGTAGCTCCTCCTATAATCATGCGCACAGCAGCCACACCCATGCCTACACCTAAGAGCTCTCTTGGACCTGAGTCCATCCTCGGCGATGAGCTCATGTACATAGACGGAGTACCTCAATATAGTGAGGCGGGACTGGGTTTTCCTGAGGCAGGGGTCGGTCACGCGGAGTCCCGACGGGGAAGCGCAACATCAGTGGAGCCATATGATCCGCCTTCTCTGGTAAGTTCTATGAAAGTCTTCATGTAAATGCCATGTACAGTACAATATCTTCAGTTAATTATTCCTGGTGGACTCATTGAAGATTCAGTAGCTGCTATGAGGCTAAGGCTTCTTCTTTTATTTGAGAATTCCTTTTCCTTATTGCTGATTCAGAAAAAAACCCTTATACATACATACTATGAAACACACTCACATCAACAAATTTTTAAAAAAGGGTTAAAATAGTACACGAAGATATGAGACAAGCCTCATATGCACATACCCAGTGGTTTCAAATGGAGTACCAGAGACGGCCTAAAGAGCCGGTGCGCTCAGTGAGGTAACGCTAGAACTAATCACAAGCTTCAAATGTTTCATTTCACAGGAACCAATCAGAGCCACTTATGTCACATTTGTGACATTTTGGCAATGACATTTAGCAACACCAGTTCTGTGAATTCTAATCTGAGTGAGAGAATAGCTATGATTCAGTCAGGCTTTAGGGATGCTTGAGTTAGCTGAATTGATTTAACATTATTATATCATTTTCACTCGCGTATGCACATATGCAGAAGGGAGAGGTGGTTTGGGAAGGTACCGGATAAGCTGCCAACAAAGTCTCCGAAGGGGGCATGCTCACTTAACCGCATTTACAGCTGCAAGTCACATAATTAGGAGGGCAGTGTGACACAGGAAGAGCGAGTATTCCAAAACTGGAAAATAATTTGGACACTTATGTTATTATGTTATATCAGGGGGAACAAAAAGTGTTTGTAACTAAGGCATTTGGTTAGGTCGAATATTATGTGCATAAAATGTAGTTCGTGGATTGCTAATTTAATAACAATGAGCGAGATTGGATTTTTCTCAATACTGTCTGAAATATTGAGAACCATCATGAAAATTAGGTTAATTAAAGCCCTTTGTTTGAGAGACTCATTAGAAATTTTACTGTGGAAGAGTGGAAAAAAGTATGAGAACATATGAAACATGTTGTCAAATTTAAAATGAAGCTACTCTCAGCACATGATGAAGAGTTTTAACTGTTAGCCTTTTAAAAGCTGCTTTAACCGACATTCATTTTCACGACCACACTGTACACTCGTCCCTATTTTCTGCCTCATCAGAGCCTCTCTAGTCCCGGGCGGCGTTCTCCTCTTCCTCCCCGTGGCTCTGGAAGCTCATGGGGAAGTCGGCGCTCCAGCTGGAACAGCCTAGGAAGGGCACCGAGCCTCAAAAGGCGAGACACCAGCGGAGAGCGGGAGAGCTTGTTGTCTGGGGAAGGTGGAGAGGATGAGGATACCAGGGACGGCACAGTGGAGACAGGGGGAAACAACAGACTAAAGCCGGGGTCCTTGGAACTGCTGCAGGCGTCTACGCTCTGCCCTTCTGTGGTAGCAGACTATGGTGACTGCAATGGGAGGACCGTGACCTACAACCCGAACATGAACTCCGACCCCAAAGAAGACTCCTCCCCCGAGGACGACTTGGACGATGATGTGAGTGGCGTTTAGTTGTTTTGTTTACTCTGCGGCTGGTTTTTACAATTAAATACAGATGCTCATGGAGGGATTTTGAGCCTCTGTGGTTTTGAAATCTTATGCAAATTCTGTGACTCTCTTTACACGTTTTATTTCATTTTCTTCTCTCCTCTTCCAATTCTCCCTTTTTTCTTTCTCTCACTTTTGTATATAAATTAGAGTGTGCGTTTTGTGTTCACACTGCAAAGCCTGGAGGGACGCTAATTGTCATGCCTTAATTGATTAGTTTAGGCACTAATTGTTTTCTCAGTGGGCACAAAACAACTTTAGCACATGCAATAAGCACACTTATATATGTGTGTGTGTGTGAAAAACCTGGAGACCCCCCTCTCCTTGGTGGTTTTGGATGACCTCTTACGCGACAGTGTTCATGGGTTTATTTATTTATTTATCCAAATTGAGTTCACAATGCCATGAAATCTGCAGAAACAAAAGCCCTCTCCCCGGGCGAAGTGGATAAGTGACGCTTAATACAGACAGTGTATTGATACATGGGTGTGTGTTTTAATGCACACTTGCAAGGGTATACACAGCATGTGTGCGCACGGTGTGTCAACTGAGGTGTGCGCATGCGCGTTCTTTTCTGCAAGTGTCTCTTCGAGATTATGGGCCTTCAGCTCCAAGGAGAGCTGAGCGGTCGGTTCTTGTTACGGGCACACACAGAGGGATACGCCCAGATGCACTCGTGCACACATAATGGGCAGCCTGCCAAATAAGCAGTTTCTGAGAGGCCTGACTTTGGGTTGTTTTTAATTAGAATCCGAGAGTGCAGAAGCTGCGCACCTAAGCTTTCTTCTGTTTGTTTTATTACAAACTTTAATGACTTTCAAAACACTTTCTATTGAGCTTGTGGACTAGCTAAGCTGGAGGTCCGCCCGTTATGGTCCCAATTATCTCCCTGTACTTATACAATGAAACACATGTTTACTATTCCCCCATAGATTTAAGTGCAGAATGGCTAACATCAGCAACACCGTGGAAACTCTGTTTAAAGCCGTGTGTTGCTTCTCTCTAATAGGATTTGTAGTGTAATTGTTGATGGGGCGTGCACAGTAGATTCGTCATAATGCAATTTTATTTCCAGTGATAAACATGTTATATTTTTTGCCGATGACATTTAGCAGCATTCAGTTGTATAAAAAGCTCTCTGGCTTACGCAGTTTCTCCACCTTCAAGGATTTTTCTGCATGATTTAATGTTCAAGCTGATCTTCCGTCGGGGTTTAAGGAACGCACGCAGAACAAAAAGTAATAAAAATGTTATTGCTCGGATTCTACAGATTGCATGCGTAGTTTGTGGGGCAGCTGTCTGTTTGTGGAGAGGAATGCATCGTCCCTTTAGTAGCTTTGCTTCTAATCGACAACAGACAATCTCAGCAATGATGAAATATTTAACAGTTGCATTGCCTTTGATGTATATGTTAATATGTGTAATGTACAAAAATGTGGAAAAAGTACATCTGCCAGAATACTGAACCATTCAGATTTGCAAGACAAACCATTTGGAGTTTTTCACTCGGTGAGATTTAATGTACTTTTGCAGACATGACGGTAACAACAGTAATAAACATTTAACCAAATGCAAAGGTGACACCTATAGTTGGTTTGGAGATTACTGACAGAGCAAGTAGTTTTGTTGTTAGTGTTAATGACATCGATGTGCCACCATTGTTTCCTGCAGAGTACCTTTTGCTACTGGACCAGGAAGGAGCTCCATAACATGAAGCCCCGTTGGTGCAAAGAGCACGAAGACTGGACGTTGTACCTGTTCTCTCCAGAGAATCCGTAAGACGCACACGCACAGACACACACGCACGCACGCACGCACGCACGCACGCACGCACACACAGTAGTCATTTCGTCCTGTCAGAGAGCATCGACTTGCATTCATTTCTTGGAGATTTGCCCTAATCCTGTAGGATCACAGTTACTACACTTACACTAATCCTTACCAGGACCTAACCCCAAACTATTTATACTAAGACACAATGATTTACATTCTCAGCATTAGCGTCTGTCACCAAAGTGTGATTGCACTGGCAGATTTATGTCCCACCAGCATGAGTTTTACACACACCATACGAAGAATTCAGTCCGTTACATTATCACCCTCTGCCATCCATTGTTCTGCTTACTCACTGCCCTATTCCTCTCTGGTTCTTCTCTTCTTATTTAACTTTCTCTGTCTCTTGTTTTACTGCATTCTCACTATTATTTATTTGATTATCAGCTTTAATAAATGATTGATGTTTTAATGTTTTATTAGAGTATGTTTGTGTGTGTTTTTTTTACATTTATTTACTGTTATTTGGGGTTTTTTTAGGTTCCGTATGTGGTGCCAGAAAGTGATCTCTCACAGACTGTTTGACCACATAGTTCTAGTTTTCATCTTTCTCAACTGCATCACCATTGCTCTGGAAAGACCTGATATTAAAAATGACAGCACGGTGAGACACACACACACACGCACGCACGCACGCACGCACACACACACAGCCAACATTTACGAGGTTTCTACACACACACCAGAACTGTTCTTCTAGTTTCTGTCTCTTACAAATGATAAATCCTTAATTAAGTAAGAGAAACAGGCAAGATTTCCTCTGTTATATGTGATGCTTTGATGCGTTTTATCCCTGCCATTGTTACCTGCAGTAAATCAACCTTCCGTTTCTTGCTTGGGCTTCACATACACTCAAGCTTTAGGCTGAGTGCTGGGGTCTTTCACTACATTTTACATACAATCATAGTAAAAAAGAAAATACAGGCTTTTTAAATTCTATGGTTTTAGATATCTGTAAATAATGTGGTCTTAACAGGTCTTAAAATTAGGCAAATACAACCTCAGATATGAGATTATGCATTAACCACAATCTTCTCAGGACTGGACATCATAGCAACGTCTTAGATTCTGCAAGCCTCAGTTAACATTTCAAATGTTAAAGTTAATGAAGATACAGTTAGAAAAAAGCCAAAGAAGTATGTCTTGTTCTCTTTTCTCTAAAAAGAACATGGCAGCATGGTTTAGGTTTGCAAAGCTCCATCTGAACAAACCAAAAGCATCCTGGAACAATGTCTTTTGGACAGATAAGACCAAAGTGGAGCTGCATGGCCATTATGCACAGTGCCACATTTGGTGAAAACCAAACAGAGCATATCAGCACAAACACTCCATAGCAACTGTCAGACACGGTGTTGGGGTGGTGTCTTTTGCAGCCACAGGACCGGGCCACCTTGAAGTCATTGAGTCAAAGATGAACTCTGTATACCAAAGAATTATAGAGTCATCTATCCAACAGCTAAAGCTTAGTCCAAAGTGCATAATGCAGAAAATCTACAACAGAATGGCTGAAAAAGAAAATCACAGTGCTTCAATGGTGTATTTGTTTTCAACTTTGTCAGCTTTGCCTTCATTTTCTATTTCCTAAAGTCAATTAGGATTATAATTTATGCTTTTTGGTGCTTGATTGATTTGACCCAAATGCAGGGCTCTCAGACAGAACCTAAACTCAGAAACAACTTTATTGCCAGATTCACAACAAAAATTTACTAAACTTGGAAGGTGTTAGAAACTGATGACCATCAGAATAAAACAGGAAACAGATGGACCAGACACAGGAAGACAGGGGACACAAACACTGAGACGAGACTGACAAAATACAGGGAGCAAGGGACGGAGACTTGACCTTCATAACCAGATGTGACCACACACAGGGGATGCAGGGGAGGACACACCAAGGAGAGACTAATACAGAC
The DNA here is from genome assembly GCA_015052645.1 of Benitochromis conjunctus. Taxonomy (NCBI): domain Eukaryota; kingdom Metazoa; phylum Chordata; class Actinopteri; order Cichliformes; family Cichlidae; genus Benitochromis; species Benitochromis conjunctus. The sequence goes on from VOQK01026355.1 coordinate 21,948, forward strand.
TAGACAAGGAAAGGAACAAAATCGAACAAGAACTAAGAACTAGAAACATAACAAAACCAAACATTAGCATATGAATAGTTGGATTGAAGACCCAGGATTGTGATAAAAATCATTTTATTAAAGTGTTCAACAGCTGAAAGAATAAAACTACAGAGTTTAAAACCTTTAAAAAGACACATTTTAGACTGATACTAGATACTCTGTACACTGTAGTGTGATGTGACATGTGCTACATGGTATGTGGGTTGAAATATAATATCACTCTCTTCTTTAGGAGCGACATTTCCTGAGTGTGTCCAACTATATTTTCACTGTGATCTTCCTAGCAGAGATGGCCATTAAGGTAAGCATCACTGTTTTATTTCTTTCTTTAGATGAACCTTTTTCTAAATTATTCTGGATCGAGAATATTGTGATTACTTATTTGTATTTTAATCATTCCCAGGTTGTAGCTCTTGGTTTCTGCTTTGGGAAGCAGAGCTACCTCCAGTCCAGTTGGAACGTTCTGGATGGTGTATTGGTGTTTGTGTCTCTGATCGACATTTTGGCTTATCTGTCCTATCATGGTGAAAACAGGATCCTGGGGATTCTGAGAGTACTTCGCCTGCTACGAACACTTCGCCCACTGAGGTACATGTTCGATTTTTTTTTTGTATGTGGATACTACCTTCTCAACCTTTGGCGGTTATAGTGTAGTGGTTTGCATATTTGCCAAAAAAGCAAAAGATCCATATTTTGATCTCAGGAAGAGACACAAATTACTTTGGGTTTGTGTCACGAAAGGAGTCTAGAGTAAATATCTGCAGAGTCATGTGCAAATTTGCGGTGCTACTTTATATTGTCACAAGTATTTGCTCGTCTGCCTTCACACATATGCACTTCAGTGACATCCCATTCTTAATCCACAGGATTTAATATGATGCCAGACCACCTTTTGTAGCTATAACAGCTTCAACTGTTCTGGGAAGACTTTCCACAAGGCTTAGGAATGTTTGTGGGAATTTTTGACCATTCTTACAGAAGTGTATTTGTGAGGTTGCACACTGATGTTGAACGAGAAGGCCTGGCTCGATTCTTCCCTGTAATTCTTCCTAAAGGTGTTCTATCAGGTTGAGGTCAGGACTCTTTGCAGGCTAGTCAAGTTCTCGCTCATCAATGTCTTTATGGATCTTGCTTTGTGCACTGGTGTGCAGTTATATTGGGACAGGAAGGGGCCAACCCCAACCTGTTCCCACAAAGTTGGAGCATGAAATTGTCCAAAATGTCTTGGTATGCTGAACTGTTAAGAGTTCTTTTCAGTGGAACCAAGGGGCAGAGCCAAACTCCTGAAATATAACCCCACACTTGGCACTGTGCAGTCAGACAAGTACCGTTCCCCTGGCAACTGCCAAACCAACACATCTCTACTGCTACCGTTGAGTCCAACGGTAACATACTTTACAACACTGCATTCGATGCTTTGCACTGCACTTTGGTGTTGTAAGGCTTGGTTACAGCTGCTCGCCATGGAAATCCATGGATGAAGCTTTCTACACAGCTAATCTGAGCTAATCTGAAGCCACATGAAGTTTGGAGGTCTGTAGTTATTGACTGAATTGGCAATCTCAATGCACAATGCGACTCTGTATCTGCTAACCCTGCTCTGTGAGTTGCTGTTGTTCCCAGTAGATTCCACTTTGTTATAAAACTACTAACTGTGGAATATTTGGTAGCGAGGAAATTTCACGACTGGATTTGTTCACCTGCTGGCATCCTATCACGTTATCACACTGGAACTCACTGAGCTCCTGAGAGCGACCCATCCTTTCACAAATGTTTGTAGAAGCAGTCTGCATGCCTAGGTGCTTGATTCTATATACCTGTGGCCATCGAAGTGATTGGAACACCTGAATTCAATGATTTAGATGGTGAATGAATACTTTTGTCAATATGATGATGGAAGGGATCCCTTAGGAATAAGGGAGAATTCAAAAGTAGCTTTAATATGTGGATGCACATGCGCTGGATATTTTTTTGTTGCTCTAATTTGTTTGGGTCCTAGTTTTTTTTAATGTACTGCATTTATTGGTACTTGTGTTAAACATGTTTTGGTTTGTGTGTTCCAGGGTGATCAGTCGAGCCCCAGGATTAAAGCTTGTTGTGGAGACTCTCATCACCTCTCTTAGACCTATTGGGAACATTGTTTTGATATGTTGCGCCTTCTTCATTATCTTTGGAATCTTGGGGGTCCAGGTAATCACTGTTCCACAACACAGAGACGCCTTACACCTTTTTTAGCTTACATGTCACTGATTTTAAGTAGCTGCAGGCATGATTGAGACCCCAGTGTCCAATTAACAATTAGCTTTTTGTTTGAGCATTTTTGAAAGAATGACACTTAAGTGAAGTGTGAAAAGAAACAAGATGACCTGGTAAGGACTGAGGAAAACTTATGATAATAATATGTTCTACAAAACTTTCCTTTATTTCTTTTTTTCTGGCATTATAAGCTAAATACCTGAGCTACAAACTCTGGTACATAAGATGTAAATGACAGCCAAAATAGCCCTGCAGATAACTCTCTCTATATATGTTTTTCTGTTTCACTCTAGCTGTTCAAAGGGAAGTTCTACCACTGTGAAGGTCTGGACACAAGAAACATCACCAACAAATCAGACTGTCTGCTGGCTAACTACCGCTGGATACGAAAAAAGTACAACTTTGACAACCTGATTCAGGTAACAAGCAATAGACTGAGGGTGAGATTTGGCGAAAAAGACGAGGAATGAAAGTGTAGAGTTAGCACTGCAGAATGCCACTGTGAGCTGTTTTAACTAACTTTACAGCACTGTGCAAAAGTCCTGAGCTATCCCTCATTTTTTTTTATATTTTACTTCCAAGGAGCAAGGATAAGTTTTTAAGTGGTTTTGATCAACAGTTCTCTTCCAAACAAGTTCAAG
>VOQK01026355.1:32685-50063 GCA_015052645.1 Benitochromis conjunctus
TTATCACTTCAATCTTCCCGTGTGAAAATAAAACTGTTCTCAGATTCCATGGTAAATAAATGCAGATTATTGGATTGAATATAAAAACAACAGGTTTTCTTTAGCTTGCTAATGTGAAGCATAGAGTCAAGGCTTTGGGTGCAACTGCCAGCAACCAAGTACATTGTATCAAACCCATTTTCAACCTAGTATTTACACTTTACTGCAAGTTTTTCATTGCTAATGCATAAATAAGCATATGTGAAATCAAATAAACGCAATAAAACAAGAGCACTCAGAGAGCACATCTCCCCTCAAAGGGCAAGGGCTATACTAAAACTGAAGTTTTATGATTTTTTTTTTTTTTATTACAACATGCTGACATCAGGCTATTTTTATAACAATAAAATGTCAGACCTTTAACACATTTATAGTGTTTTTTATTATCTTTACCAATATAATTGGGGCAGAGCTGGCTGAGATCTTTGGCTTCTATAAACCGGAAAATGTTGTGATTCCAAGGCATTTTCATGCACTGTGTAATTTTGGGAAACTTTCTGGCATCATTGTGACGTCATGGGGCTTTGTAAAATATAGCAAGTGTGTTATACAGCTCTCTCCATGCCAGTTCACATGATATATGACTTGATATGGTTTCTTTACATTTTTTTTCATGGTCAACTTCTTTTGGGACAAACAATGAAGGTCGAGGTCAGATTGCTGGACAACCGCGGTGCTCGTGCCCAGCAAGGCTTAGTGTATGGTTTTTATTGTTTTACTTTTTTGGTGTGACCTTGACCCAATTTTCACCTACTTTAAACCAACTTGTGCTGTTACTGGTATCTACCATCACACCAAATATGAACATGAGCTCTTGGAAACTGTGGATGTTAGGCTGCTAACAAACAGACACACAAACAAATGGAGCAGATTATATACTCGCTCTCGATTATATACTCCAAAGACAATGCCTTCTTGTCCCTGGATCTTTAATCAAATAATGTTTAAACTGTACTGTTGGGTGTGCAGAAGATGGCTAACATGTTTTGTGCTTTTTCTTTTTCCCTTCAGGTGGGAAATCTTGGTCTTCTCTTCATGCTGCTCTTCTTCATCTATGCTGCTCTGGGAGTGGAGCTCTTTGGCAAACTGGGTCAGTCACCAGCAAGAACAAAAACAAACACACACACACACACACACTGCTCCACACACTTCACTAGAAAAGGTTTTTGAATCTAAGCATCACTATTACAGTCAAATTTCCCCCCTCCTTTTGAATCCTCGCCGCCCTCTCCTGTTTTGACCAAGGAAAGATCACATTTGCATGATCCCATTTATTTACATTATTGCTTCTTCAGTGGACTTACTCTGTCCAATTCATTTTGCCTGAGTTTGTGTGGGAAGAGGGTTTAGAAAAAAGAAAAAAAGGACTTCTGGGAAGATGAAATGAAAAACAACTTTGTGATAAAGAGGTTGCTTTCGCTGAAATGTTATGATCCTCTGCTACACGCTGGGAATATAAGATGATGTCTGTTTCGCCAATTTATGCAACATGACCCATCTTGAGCTTTTGCAGTGATTATTATGAATGTTTGGAAGTGCCGAATAAAATGCTGATTCATGCCTGTAAGGGCGAAATATGTTTTAACATCATGGCACAGTGTGCTGGAGAACAGGAATGTTCCCTGCGTTCACACTATTAGCAAAAAGCTGAACATTATCTTTGAACTTACTTACATACTTGCGCCTCACAACCTTTCTGGTACATACGCCATCGACAAGAGTCTTTAGTTTTATTATAACATGGTGTTTGATAAAGTTTCACCATGGAAGAGGAATTTAAAATGACCAACAATTATGCGACTAACAGATCTAAGACAAGCGCAGGCTGGCGTACTCTGTCTAGGGTATCTGCCCAAGACTGTGAAGATAGGATGAGGGCACGGGGGGCTGAATGAGTGTTTAAATGTTAATATAGTTCTGGCTTCTTGTCATTGCAGTGCCAGATGTTTTCATGCATAGCTCATAATTAACATATTCCAGTGTGGAGCTGAATCTAGATTTAATTGTTTATTTGATTTAATTTATTTATCTGGTCTACACCCAGATAAATCCTGATTTCCATTGGGCAGGAGTCCAAGGAAGATTACCTGAGAAAGGCAAAACTAAGGGGGTAGAACAGTAGATGGTCTCCCAGGTGCTTCACTTTAACAGACTATACGAGCTGCAATTAAGAGGAAAAAAAACTCAGTAAGGTGCAAAGAAACATTGACTTGAGTGACTTAATAGAGCTCATTAGTTTTCCTCATGAGGTCTAATTAGGTCTAAGTCACCACTGTTAGGTGAAATGCTATATATATATCTTTTAAATGAGTTTACATACAATCTGATTTTGTGAAATAAAAGGTTATTTTATGTCTATAAGTTTGTTTGTTTTTTGCTAATGATGTAGACATTTTAAAGGCGTACACGTGAAATACTGCAGTCCAAAAAAACGAACAAAGTCACATGTTTAACGTAAGACTGAATATATTTGAACCTCAGCAGCCTCTGACTCAGTCGTCTACCATTTGTTAGAGCCACAGCGAGTGTTTCAGTCTTGCATCAGCATAGCTTGATTTCATTACACGTTACGCAAACCTTCCCTATCCATTTCCTCTGTGCTGCACTCTCACATTGTTTAATCCTCTTATTTGTCTCCTGGTGACTGATGCTTAGAATAATAAACAAGGTGCATAATACTCCAAGGGCTGTTTTATTCTTCTCAAGCATGCTGTTAATGTGACCTCAGGTTTGAGGCAAGCGAGGATATCTTGTTGTGGCTATTCTCTTTCTGTAAACAAGGCCCCGAGAGCTTTCTGTTAAATTGACCCCCTGGAAGACATTTCTCATTCGCGCTCCTGTGCCACATCCATAGGGACATGCCACTTGGAACTGGTTTACTCTGCATTTATATGACTGAAGAAGAAGATCTTTTCTGTATGGAAGTGTGGCACGTTGTATTTCTCGTCTGCTGTTCATCACTATGTTTATAGTGCAGCTTAATTAACGTCTTCTTCCGTTTGCCTTGATTAGAGTGCAGCGACGACAACCCATGTGAAGGTCTGGGTCGTCACGCAACCTTTAGAAATTTTGGGATGGCCTTCCTCACACTGTTTCGAGTGTCCACTGGAGACAACTGGAATGGGATTATGAAAGTACGCGCGCACACACACACACACACACACACACGCACTTGTATGCATTACACGAGCTCTAATAAATGATGACTAGATTATCTCATAACCGCAGCGAGAGAGAGCAACGACCTCGAAAAGCAATTATGAAATGATAAAGTAGCTTAGAGGAGACCAATGTCAAAACTTTCACATTTTGAGTTTTACTTTATTAAAAAATGAAATTCTGAACGACACAAAAATGTGATCGTGTACAAATGATGTGACAATATCGTGCATTTTTCTTTTTTTTTTTTAATGAATTATAATTTTTAGATATAGAGTGTAGAATTTCTTTACAAAAATCATGTTGGGGAAAAGGTGTCAAACATAAGGCCTGATGCTTAAAAAACATCTGAGATGTTTGTTGAAACCACGCTTCTCTTTTCTGATATTAAGATATTGTGTTGAGGATTAAATGTGTAGTTAACTTCACCACTTAGGCTCAAACTGAGCTGTATGTGGCCCACAACAGAAAATGAGTTTGGCATCCCTGTTAGACCACCGTGAGATGGCCATGCCTCTTGAATTCCAGCAGGGGGCGGTGCCGCACACTTTCTGTAGTTAACCGCTGCAGATTTCTGTCTTTGTACGGACAGTCTGGTTTATGTTGTGTGTAAGAATTGTGTGTGTCTGTCAGTTTGGCGATATTTTGAGCTGATTCAAGAAAAAAATAGGACATCATTTTAATGCATATACCTTTTAGGAGTGATGGAGAGTCGGGGTTGTTTTTTTATTTTTTTTACTGATTATGAACTACTTACACCATATCTTTGTGTGTGCTTAAATTTGTGTTTGTTTGTTTCCTGAAGTTACGAGTGAGTAAACGTGTAAAATTGTGATGCTAACAAAAGTCTTTGCAGCTGTGGACGCCCAGCTTTTTTAAGTGGTGATTCAGGTTAAACTCTCTGCTGCTTTTCTTCTTTTTCTTTTCAGGACACATTGAGAGAGTGTCACCCGACTGACGAACACTGTTTACCATATCTGCCCTGGGTCTCTCCAATTTACTTTGTCACCTTTGTGCTCATGGCTCAGTTTGTTCTGGTCAATGTGGTGGTGGCAGTTTTAATGAAACATCTAGAGGAAAGCAATAAGGTACAGTAACTTATAAACATGAGGACTATCTCGTCATAGTTTTTTAAATGCATAGGTATTAAGTAGATATACATCTGCAGGATGCTAAAGAGGATGCAGAGATGGATGCAGAGATTGCCTTGGAAATGGATAGGGAGAGGGATCGCAGACTAAGCACAAATTCCAACAACAGCTCAGTCGGAGGGACCTATGTGGGGCCGTGCTCAAATTCACCTGAAGAGGTAGGAAGACAATACCGTGCTTATTAGCAGTGGCAGCAGTATCAGCATTGTACAAGTAGAATTAACAGCATGTTTTTTCACTGTGCCAGTTACATTAATTCATGATAAAACAGTTTTGATACACCGATCAGTTATAACATAGGTCAATAAGTCAACATTTTGTCCTCAAAGTTGTGATGTGTTAGAAACAGGAAAAATGGGCAAATGTAAGAATTTCAGTGAATTTAAGAAGGACAAAACTATGATGTGTAGACGACTGGGTCTACAAAGCTGTAGCTCTTGTGGTGTGTTCTCAAAAGTGGTCCAAGGAAGGAGAAGTGAACCAGTGACAGGGTCGTGGGCGGCCAAGGCTCACTGATGCATGTGGGGGGCGAAGGCCTACCCTTTTGGTCTGATCCAACAGACGAGCTACTGTTGCATCAAACTAAACTACTGCTGACCTTTCTACTGCCTCCCAAGGCATGCTCCCTGATGGCTGCGGCCTCTTTTGGCTAGGATAGAATAATTGGGCCTGCCAAAAAGCAAAGATGGTTTAGGAATGGTTTGAAGAGCACAAAAATGAGTTTGAGGTGTAGACTTGGTCTTCAAATTCCCCAGATCCCATTCCAATCGAGCATCTGTGGGATGTGATGGAGAAACAAGTCTGATCGCTGGAGGCCCCACCTCACAACTTAAAGGACTTCAAGGATCTTGACGTCTTGATTACAGACACCTCAGCACACCTTCAGGGGTCTAGTGGAGTCCATGCCTCGATGGGTCAGGGCTGTTTTGGCAGCAATAGGGGAACCAACACAATATTAAGGAGGTGGTCCTAATGTTATGCCTCATCGGTGGAAGTGCAATATTACTAATAAAACAAGGTATAAACATATACTAAGTAGTTGTTAGAACATCTTAGTGCTGGGTTACAGTCTTTTAACAAATATGGAGACATTTAAACACATCTTTTGGGTTGTGTATAGAGCTGGTATGTAATTCAGCCTATGTTTGTTAGAGCCTGATGAAAAGACGGCACACAATGCCCTCCTTTAACCTCTACCCTTAAGATAACTTAAAGAGACAGTTCTTTGATTTTGTGTGTGTGTGTTTTATTTTCATACACTATCTTGCACTAGCAAGATGTCCCAGTCATGGCATTCATATTTTTACCTGTCTCAACCTGCAGCACAGACGTCAGTCATCAGAATCACCCAGCGCTCTATTCTTATAGAGACTGTTGGTTTTAGCACTGAGTGGTCTCTGTCTCCCCCTGCAGGAGGAAGAGGTGCGGTACAACGACCAGAACCTGCTGTCGTCAAAGATTTCTGTATCCAGGATGCATTCTCTGCCGAATGACAGTTATATGTTTAGACCTGTGCGGCCTGCCAGCGCCCCCTACCCTTTAGACGAGGTAGACCTGAGTCCCCAACACCAGCATTCAGGTAAACTAGATATTAAAGACTAAAATATTGATTGTGAGAGTAGCATCGCTTTATTATCGTATATTTTTCTCCTCTCACATAAAAGTTAACCTTATACCTGTTCTGCATAATGCTATATTAATGTTGTCTTTTTTCCCTGTAGTTTATCCTTCTGTGTATTTAAAAAAAAAGTCAGAACAAAAAGAAACAATGCTCAGAACACGCCTCTAAGCACTAACAACAACTGTTTTATTTGCAGTCAGAATCTAATGGCATGTTGTGTCCAGGCTGTGGACAGGCCCAGCTCTGTCCTAAGGTACTTACTGTAGCGGATGAGTCGAGACACGTGAATACCTGCAACCTTCACACAGGCTCATCTGCTCAGCTGTGAAATGGCCGAATACTAAACTAGAGTGGTCGTTGTGTTCACAGTCAAGTTGCAAAGTCAGAAAAGTGCTTATGTTTAAAAAACATTTAGTCATCACAAAAAGGTTGGGATGCTGCGTTAAATGCAAATAATGAATGCAATGATTTCATTTGCATAACCCTTGTATGCAATCAAAAGCACACAGATGTCACGTCAGAGATGGAAACTGGAGACATTTAGTTGTCTTTTTGGGTTCTCTCTGTGCACTCCAGCTTCCTGATTTCTCCATCGTTTGTTTTTGTTGTTGAATATTTTCACACTTAAATATTTAAGATAGACAGAGATAGACAAACATAACCTGAGGAAAAACAAAATGCAGCTTTTAAATGATTATTTTGTAATAAATGAAAAACCTCTGTCTCGACCTACCTGGCCTTGTGTGCAAAAGTCACTGCCCCTCTGTTAAATCATGAATTGACTGATTAACCACATTTTTTTGGAAAGCTGAATTTAAAATTAGCAGCCACACTCAGGCCCGATTACTGTCAGACCTTCTGAATCAAAAAATCAGTTGAATAGATCCTGTCTGACAAGCTCAAGGAGGCGAAAATATCTCAAAAAGTAACACATCATTTCAAGATCTAAAGAAACAGCTGAGAAACAGTGACTGACGTCTGTCACAAGGCTCACTTAGAGTCATTATCCACAAATGGAGACATTTTGGAACAGATTTTGCTGCCAAGGCTGGCAAAACCAGTTATTAGGTTTAGGGTGTAATTACTTTTTCACACAGAGCCACATTGGCCCCTTAATAAAAAAAAAATCATCATTTAAAAACTGCCTTTTGTTATTACTCTGGTTATCTTTGTGTAATATTAAAATCTGTTTGATCTGATGAGTGTTACAAACATGCAGGAAATCAGGAATGAGGTAAGTACTTATTCACCTTTTGCACAGCATCCCAGCTTTTGTCAAAGACGTGGCGCTTTAAGAAGAAGCATATTTTATCAATTGACTTTACAGCTTGAACTGAAAATAAACACTTGAAATGAACTTGTTTATGCTCTAACTAACATTTTAATGTTTTATTTCTGTTATATCTGCACACCCCGGTTCGCTGAGCCTTAATGCTGTCTGCTGCAGGTTCCAGAAATGTTCCTAGTTCACTGAACCTGTGTGTGCAGATCACCTGAGAGCCTGGCTACACAGTTTCACTACACAGATTGAACATCTGATGGATGCGCTCTCTCCTGCACTTGACACCTGACACATTCGAGCGCTATATTCTGTCAAGACCCTAATTTCCCTTGCCATGGTGCAATACAGACAAGTGAAACTGTTACTGTAACCAGGGTCTAATGTGGAATTTTACATGCAGCAAGCTGGCCTTCTACGACTATTTCCCTGAAAAGTCAGCTCAGTGCTGCTGCTCAGCATACAGTATAACAACCTACTGTATGCGCTAATGGTTTTTTTCTTCATCCAGGAAACACTTTATTTTGATAGCACATTTTAAAAAGCTAATTTTCAGCCCAGACAACTTCTCCAGGCTTCAGATCTGAAGTTGTTATTTATGGCCAAAGCTTCCACTTCAACTTTTATTTGAATGGCTGTTTGTAAGATCTGAATGTTCTATCACGATAAAGTGTTAGCGATGTCATACTTTGGCCATGATTCTTCCAAAATAATGCTTTAAAAAGATCGCAAAATAGGAAATAACGTGTGTTTCTTGATGCCCCGCTGTGCACGTGTTTTCTCCAGAAGTGCATGTGTTTTTATCATTTTTGTGTAAATGTCGTGTTGTCACGTTTGACACGATGACATATACGCTTTGCACATGTCTCCCTGCAGTCTCAGTGATGTCGGTCCACTCCCAGCCCTGTGAGAGCCACTCTCTGCTCCAGGTTCCAGACATTTCCCCCGTTCACCCTCGCCCACCTCCATCCCTGCCTCTTCCTCGTATCGCCCCGCCAACACCCAGCCCCTCACCACGGGCCCTGCATAGGCAGGTGAGAGACCCCGTTTTACTCTTGCACACACACGCGCACACACACACACACATTTCTTACTCAGCAGCTTCTTATACTCATGCTATCTGCTTTTCTGGTGCAGGTGGCGGTTAAAGTTGATTCTGTGGAGTCTCAGGGTTTTGAGCAACAGGAGAGGCCCAGCTCAGTCCATGTTTCTCCCCTGTCCCCTTCACAGCTACCTCCTCATCCATCCTTCTCCTCGTCATCACCCCTGCCTCCTCTTCCCTCCCCCCCCGCCGCCTTCCCTCGCTCTCCTCCTTCTCCTCTTCCTCCTCTGCTGTCTTCCTCATCTTCTCTTCCTCCGCCGCCATCCTCCCCCTCGCTTCTTCTCCCTCCACCTCCCTCGCCCCGCGCCCCTTTGAGGCCTGCGAGCCTCCGGAGACCAAGGCCGCCCTCCGCCATCTCCCTCTGTGACCCAGCCGACGAGGAGGTGTATCACATCACCAGCTCTGCCCGCCACGGGTGGTGGGACGGGGAGGGAGGAGGGCCAGAGAGCCGGGTTAAAGTGGGCCGCAGCCACTCCCTCTCCCCATACACCTTGCCGTCCGCCCTCGACTCCTACTCCTCCACCTCTTCTCCTCCTCCTCCTCCGCTGCCACCGTCCTCATCAAGGAGTGCACTCAGTCTGCTTGGTTCCGGACTGAAGGACCGAGACTTCAGGAAAGGCTTCAGCATCGACAACCAGGGCTTCCTGGACAAGCCGCCATCACTGAATGCCGGATACGCCGACGACCAGCGGCGCCACTCTATCGAGGTGTGCCTCCCGCAGGCTGGAACAACCAGCGCTAACAAACACTTCACAGAGGAGGCCCACCGGCTGGAGAAAGGTGGTCCTGTGAGAGTGCAGTCTGTCAGGAGCAACCACAGAAAGAAGAAGATGAGTCCTCCATGTATATCCATCCACCCACCCTCAGAGAGGGAGCACACTCAAACCGCCTCGCCCCCCAAACTGTCTGATTGCAGCACGATGCTGAGACGCAGGACACCGTCCTACGACTTGACGCCACACATGCAGTCAAATACAAACGCCCAAGACGCGTCGTCAGACGCAAACACCCAGTCTCCGATGCACAGATCGCTAACGCCTGTCCACGTTCCTCTGCGAGCAAACTCGCCCACTCACGCGCTGGCTCACTCGCGACCAATTACCCCAGCGCGCACTCAGACACTCACTCCGCCGCACGCCTCCACACCTACACACCCACACATCCCCATAAGCCCGAACGTCTTTATCCAGCCTCACGCCCCTCTTGTCCCAAGCGCTATGCCTTTCTCACAGACACGCCCTGTCTCCCCTGCTGCGGGGCACATCCCCCTCCCTCATTTCACCTTCGACCAACCGCAGTCTAGATATATGAGCAGCCTATCAGCTGGCATATCAGACGCCGACACGGCCACCTGCTCTTCCCCCTTCGACGGCAGGCTGGGAAGCAGTGCAGGATTCAGTGCAAAGAATCGGAGGACCGCCCAATAAACAACAATCGCTTGATTCTGGAGGTGAATCTGGTTTAAAATCTCTGAGGCTGGAGCAGCAGCGCCTCGGCTAACCTCAGCAGAGATGGGAATAAGAGGTAGAAGTTTACTGGGAGAGGTGTTTCTTTTCAGTTGTTTTTTTTTGTTAAGATGAATAATGAACAGACATTGATTACTCTTTCCAGAGAGAAGCTGGTACAGACTTGAATGAGAGACAATGGATCCATTTGTTTTTCTTAAACCCAGCCTGAAGGACAGCAGATCCACAGCTGGAGGCTGTACCAGGCAAACAGTGCTCACTGTACACGGTGTGTCGGGGACTAATACAGATTACACACCAGGACTAAAGCCACCTAACTCCGTAGCCAAAGTTTTTTTTCACACACTGTCCTCACCCGCGCGAGCCAATCAGGAAGCAGCGTCTGGCTGACAACCTCTGACCTTTTAACGGGAAGAGGTTTGTGAAATGCGAGCGTTAGGGGGGGAATTGTGGGATATGCAACTTCAGGTTTTCTACAGAAGTTCTGCGTGCCCCTCCTCTGCTCCTCGGATCACATTGATCAGAGCAGAACTCTGTATGTGTGCATGCGTGCGTGCGTGCGTGTGCGAGCGTCTGAGTTCTCTTACGTGCGATTACTGTCAAATCTGTTGTCGTGGAAGTCGGCCATGTAGTTCTTACGCCTGTAAACGACAGAGAGGAGGAGCAGGGCAGAGCTGTAGTGTGTGTGTTTCTCTGTGTATCTGTGCAGTGTAAATAAAGGAAAATACTGTATTTGGTGAGGTAAAAATAGCTCTATCCATATGCACATATTTTTATAGAGATCTAAAATGTTTTTTGCACACAAAATTTGAATTTCAACTTTGCTCGTTTTGTTTGTTCCTGGGTTTTTTTTTTTCCTCCTCCGTCATCCTCTTGTGAATGTATGTCTCTTTTCAAAGAGCGAGGGAAGCCGTGAAGGAGAGCGCCCCTCTCCTCTCAGCCTGCCAGCTGAGGTCCAAGGAGAGCGGGTTTTATTTTTCTATTTTGAAAAAGAGATCGAAGAGAACAAGGGGGGGTGGGGGAGAGTGTCTGTTTGTGTGTGTGTGTGTGATGTGTTTCTGTAGCTTTGTCTCAGATTTCTATGTATCTGGTGTCTAAATAGGTATCAGTCTTAAGAGTATGGGCTCAGTGATGCGAAGCATTTGCAGAAAGAGCAGTGTGAGTTTATATTTGACTAAGATGTGCTAATTAGTTTGCGCGCCACATTTCAATTTGGCCGTTATTAAATAGGCCACATCCCTGCGGGGAGTTTAAATCCAGAAATTTCAGGGCAGGGGAAAAAAAAAATCAATTTTTTTATTTGTTTTGATTCATTCAAATGAAATGAATCATGGCTTCACTGAGCCTCTCCTCTGCTGCTGTTTTCAAGCTGGATCAGCTTTGACACCTGTGTTTCTGTACATCTAAAGACAACCAAACTAACTAACTTACTAAATATGTGTAGCCAGAGTGCAATAATAATATATACTTGTGGAAAATATAGTTATCATCCACATTACAAAAAAACAGCCACACTCTTGTATTCATACTGTAGAACTGCTAATACATGCTATAAACCCATTTTTTTTATATGACGATTGAGAATAGCTCTCTCTCTCTGTCTCTAGTGTTCATGCTTTTATAGGTACTCGTGCCCTGAGTGTGGCTGTGCTGGTGTGGGTGTGGCTGGAAGCGATGTTAGGTACTGTAGATTTCTCCAAAAGCTCAGGCCCACCCACTGATGGGGTTACTGTAAGCAGAAGAGGGATCCGCGCCTCTGCCGAGGACTCGACAAGCCATTTATCATTCCGCTTTTGTTTCTGTCCTCACTGACCGGCACCTCGCAACTTCGGACACATCGGTTTACTGAAGCACCGGTTTGCCACACGTCACGCGGGCCCCGCGTCCAGGAGCTCCATCCAGGAGCTGAACGTTTTCTTCCTTCTGTCCTGGCAGAGCACAATACGTATTTGATTCTGTTTTGTGCACGGTGTGGTTTGGCACACACACACACGCACACACTTGAAGCATGCCTGTAAGCTTCATTGGTACATACTCCCTTTTCCAAGGCAGCTGGCTTGGAGGGTGTCTTTAGTTTATTTTTATTTTTTGGGAGGGGGGTCAGCAGACAACATGCACAAATACTCAGTAATCTGAGTGAAAACCAAAGTGCTCCGATGTCGTATCTGTAAACAGGTAAGGCTCTGTTCTTCGTGTTTCTGCAGATGAAAAGGGAAAAATATCAAATCTAAGTATTTATGATAGATTTGTGAAACAGCTGATCAGACATTTTCTGCAAAATTGCTCCCAGTCTGTTTCAAAGGGTACTAAATAATTTAAAAAGAAGTGATTTTTTTTAATTACATGTATCAGATGCATAAATTACTTTGAAAGTTTGCAAAAACTTTTGTAAACACAGAGGCAGGAATGAAATCACTGATTACCATCAGTTAATTAATCTCCTTCTACATTCTCATTGGCTTTCCCTTTTAGCGAGCAGCACGTGTGTAGACAGACAGATTTGGTGTTAAACACCTTTAAGACACCGTTGAACAAAGGGTCTCCTTAAAGCTACATTTGGCAACTGTGTGATCAGGTGGAAGGGACACACACACACACACACACACCAACAATAACTTGTGGTGCACACGGCCACAGTTAGTCATTCCTCTGCTTCAAATCCTTTTTTTTTTAAAGAAAATCATTTTTGTCTGCTTGAACACACTGCTTCGTCTCGTTTTCTTGTCCTCTTCCTGCACAACACCGTCAGCAACGGGAGGTTTTAGGTTCTCCGAAGAAACGCTCTCTCAGTCTCACTCCGATCCGACTCGGTGTAGGCTAAACCCCCGATCTAAATGGTATCGCCGTATTAATCGACACGGTTCGGTAGAGTGACTGCATAATTGTTCTTACGATTTTACAGATCTTTGGATCTGAGTATTTAAATCCTGTTTTTGAGGAAACAGTTTTGACTATTGCATGTTTTGGTTTAAAAAGAAGAAGAAGAAGAAAAAAAGAACTTTTGGGAAAGAATCATCTGGATGTTTTAGAGATTTTGATATTTGCATTTTCAGATGTTTCCATTTGTAGATCGACTACCTAATTGCACTGGGCTCTTAATAATTGGTATCTGATAAAATACTGATTAGACGACCCTATTCTTTATTGTCCAATGCAGTACTGGGTGGTTATTTACAGTGTGAGAACAGAGCTCCTCTTTATACAGTTTTATATAGAGAAATGGAAACCTGGCTGGTTCTGTTTTCTTAAGAACCAACATTATTTAATGTTGACATGAACTTTTTTTTTCCACTTTTCCTCCAGGTAATCTAAACATAGTAGAACACTGGTGATGGTGAAAATATTTATCTGATGTATATTTTATGTAGGAGTAGCCTCAGCCCTGATGCTCTGTAAAGGACTGATCAGCGTAGTGGTTCATTTTCTTGACTGATATCGAGCTGGTCCGATGAAGGCGATCACGCTCCTCACACAGCTGAAACTAGAGAGCAGCAGAAGGTTCAAACTGTGATAGAACTTGACTTTGATGAATCAGAAGCCTTGTTTTCTCTTTCCTTCCTTCCTTCCTTCCTTCCTTCCTTCCTTCCTTCCCTTATAACCCTTCAGCGACTGACCCAAGCACCCCCACCCCGAACCCCCCCTCAAGCCTTACAAGAAGGGGAGGAGGTGCATGTGTACTGTCTGTCAGAGGAGAGTCAATGTGTCTGCAATAATAAGCCCCGCCCCTCTCGCCATTACTCCTCAAACAGAGGGGGAAACGGGGAGGGGACAGGTATGGTGTTTAAAGGCTCGACACGCAGTTGGACTCTGTTGTATCGTTGATAATTAATGTGCGATGACCAACCATTGTCCTGAAGGATGTTTTCCTGTCAATTAAAAAACTGCATTTTTTAAAAATTCGTGACGGTTTTGTTTATTTGTTTTCTTCTGTTCATTGTGCTTATTTGCCCTTTAATAAATAATTCCTACTGTGTGTGGGTACGAGAGCCGGACCAATAAATAATCCAGACACAAGTTTTAGCTTATGTTAAATTTATCAGTGTGTGTGTGTGTGGTTAGTGTGGGGACTTCAAAGCGTTAACCTAAAATATCTATACAAATTACAAAAACGTGCAAGAAAGTATTTCTCATCTAATCATCTCTGGATGGATGGATGGATAATATACAGTATTGTGAAATAGTCTTGAGCTTCCCCTCATTTCATAAGGAGCCAGACTTGCTAGCCAGACAGATATTTTTTTATTTTTTTTAAGTGGTTTTGACTATTATAATTCTCTGGCTTTCTGGAGATCTTTCAAAGTTCTTCTTTGGACATTGGCTGCTTTTTCACTCATTTTAAGTCCAGTCCTTGTACCTGACCGTTTTTTCTGAGGAATATTCTTTTTTAATTTATTTTCAGTCATTTTTAAAGAAAGGTAACAGGGAGAAAAGACTGAGGTGTGTCTAACATCATAGGAACTGGACAGAAAATAAGTGGCAGATGAATCTATAGATGACATTTTTGGTCCTACAAAGGAGTTAGGGAGAGGTCCAACAGCGACAGTCTACTGCCATCTGTAAAACACTGTCTGATTAGCAACAGCTTTTTTTTTTTTTTTTTCCATGACAGTTATCCCACACACACTGTCAATGCAATAAAAGCAAAGCTGGAGAGAAAACACACACAAAATGAACACTATCAGTCATGGATTGGCCTCCCCAGAGCCAAAGAACAGCAGCCAACACCCAAAGAAGAGCTTTGAATGCCCTTCAAGAAGCCTGGAGAACTTTTCCTGATGAATGCTTAACAAAATCAATATTTGGCATTATTCCTCAACACAGTCTGAACTGTTTTAGGCAGCTTTCTTGTCATTTCTTTATGTTTGCAGATGTTTCAATAAATTGCTTCACCTATTTTCCATTCTAGCAAAATATAAAGAAAAAAAATGGATGGCTCAAGACTTTTGCACAGTACGGTAAAGGTTAATTGTTGTGTTAGATGTAGAATTACAGATTCTTGAAGGGAGATGTTAAGTATTAAGGTCACATTTGTGAAGACTGTGACATTGTGATGTTTAGCAAGACAAAATCCACCAATAGCAAAACACAACACATGTTGTTCCTGGGATCTGCTGGAGCCACTCGCTCCACACAGCAAAACCTTTGTCTGTGATTTCTGACAACTAACAATTTTTTGTGTAAAAAGTAGCTTCAGAACTTAATTATAAAGGTGAAAACCCAAAGCAGTACACTTATTTGGCCAAAAGTTTTAACACAATGAGTACTGGTGTAAAAACAAGCTATTCCATCTTGTTATTGCTTCAACAAAGCCTATGCAAATGTGCAAATTTACAAATTTACGCTGCCAGGCCAGCACTGATGAAACAGTGTTTCAAGACAATATGTGATTTATTTTCCGTTGTTGCTCTTTTTTAGGTTATTTTAATACTCAATAGTACTTTTATGGATGCACTCCTTCAGTCTATTATTTTTCCCTCTGCTCTGCAGGAAGAAACTTGATCTCTATTTGAGCACTGGCAGCCAACAGAGGCAAATCTTTTAATACTCATCTATAAACACATGTTGATCCTGTTGTTACACATCACAGTGTGGTTGCTGTGCAGAAAGTTCAATCTATTACTGTTTCACAGAGTGTGAATAAAACCTTACTTAACTGGAGTGACATATTCTACGTTCGACCGTCCATGATGCTCTGTAATGAAGTATCACAACCACTAGATGGCACTGTTTAATTGTCAAATAAGGAATCCGAAGCTCTTCATACAAGGATGAACCAAAACATTAAAAAGGCCTCCCTAATAATTTGTTGTTAGTGCAGCTCTCATCCTTCGGAGCACGGCCACAAGACCTGTGGGGGTGTCTCGGGACCCTGGCATCAGATTATTTGAATCCTTTGAGTTACAAGCCTTCAGGGATCGGTCTTCTTCTGACTCAACAAGTAGCAGTGAATTCTAGTTTATGATGCATGGCAGTAGCAGAGGGTTTGCAGCTGTCCTTATTAGGAGACAAACAGAAGCACAAATGATAGTGTGCAGACAATCTATCAGGACTACAATGAGACATGGTCGGAATATTAAAGTGTGCTTCTCCATCTGTGGAGTTGGACATCTGCACCCAAAACACTGCAATCTGATCAAAGGGGAAACAGCAATCCATTCTTCCAAGGCATGCTGATCTTTGTGCATATTACTGCAGACTAATGAGCCCAAACACACCTCAAAACCTAGCAAGATCTCATTTATATATGACAAAGGAGTGCTGACCTTAATGTGCTTTCTCCCACAGTCATCTGACATCAAGCGCTCTGGAAGTTTTTGGAAGCGCTAGAAGAGAGAGCCGACGGGTGGCAAGGAGCCGATCAAATGCTAGCAGATTAAATGTTTAACTTAAATTGTTGAACTGATGTTGATGATTTTGGACAGTATTTGGCCCCCTTTGCTTTCGGCAACAATATTAAAGGAGTGTTTCTTGACTAAGAGAGCATTACCCAAACTAAAAACTGTTGCAAAATGTATTTAATCTGTCAACATTTTGATGTCTTTAAGTTCAAATGCTCTGATTCTGAAGAGATTTGGCAGCCTGATATCGTTATCCATTCCTCTCACATAGTTTTGCTGCAACATTTTCCCTTTGTACTACTTCGAGACACCACTTGATGGTGCTGCTGAACATGAACAGTCAGTGGGAAAAAGTGAGGATAACCTCTAAAGCTGCAAGAGCGCGTGCACATATTACAGTGTGTGTATGTGTCTTTACGTGCGTGTAATATGTTTTTGTAAGAAGTAAAGGTCAGGATGACAGATTCACAGAACAAAAGAAAATCAAAAGCCTCCCACCATGCCTTCCAAGACAAAACAGCAGCGCCTGCTAACAGTTTGTCTTTTAGAGTGCCAGTTATTTTATATTGATTATTTATGTAAACCTTTATGTAGCGCTGAAAGATTCAGTTTGATTGCCTGTTTGTAATAAAATCAGCTCTGGGCTTTTTTTGTGTTTATTTCAGCCAGCTCTGTCTTTTGATGTGTTAACAGACAGATTCTGGGTTTGGATGCAGCTCTGCATCTCCACGATTGAAATTAGCCAGTTTAAGCTGCATTCAAAGACTCCCTTTGCCTGCGACCATTTAAAGACGCATCTCTCCTTCTGGCTTATGGTCTCTTTGAAGCATGTTTAAAAAGGCAGCCTTGCAGATACACTCGCATCTGTCTCTATATGTCCCTGCACTTACCTGCTCTTCAAACAAGTCAGTCACCTGGTACTAGTCTGCTGTCAGCCAGCCAGGTTTCTATCTTCACAGTGCCATGAAACATCCGCTATCTGCTTTTAATTGGATATCTACATTTGGTTGTTGAGCAAAAGAGGCTTGGTCGTACCACTCATCAAAAAGTTCCCTCCTTCAGCACCTGCTTACTTTTGATGTGAAGCAGATTTGTCAGGTGGTGAGATGACAACTTCTGTCTGTTGAGACACGAGTAATATATGCACAAAAGAAATGTGGCATCGAGAGAAGCAGTTAGCTCAGCTGGGTTTAAATCGTTACAGTAAGAAACTTGCTGATTTT
>VOQK01026356.1:0-10546 GCA_015052645.1 Benitochromis conjunctus
TTTAATGAATAATGAATATAATGTTTTTACCCTGGTTTATGCAACTAAATCACTGGTGCTATAATAATTTAGTCTCAACAGCAGTTTTACAGAATGTGGTGTTCCCATTTGTGCAGGCATTTCATTTAATCCATCTATCCATCCATGCATCCACCCACTTTCTGCCTAACTGGGTTCATATCATGGGGGAAGCAGTTTGAGCAAAGATGCCCGAACCTCCCTCTCACTGAACCATTCCCAGGCCAGCCCGATCGATATTTGGGGGGAGCTAGCCAGGAGAGTCCTAGAACTATGGTCGTGTTGAGTGAAAAACCAAAAATAGAAAGAGTTTGTGCTGGTTGCTTTTCAAATCAAGCTTAAACAGTTTGGTTTTGTGTGTAATGGAGGCGAGGGACTGGCCATTAAGCCCCGTGACTGACAGAGGGGATTGTAACTGATCATTAATGAGTTTCTGTTCTCTACCAGAATCTAAGAATGCCGAAAAAGAGTGTGAACCAAAGCATCCACTAACAGAAGCCGGCAGCAGCATGTGGTGTTTAAGGCTCATGAGTGGCACCACCCACCAGTATCCCCATGGCTACTGGCACGTGCTGGCTTTTGGGTGTACAGGACAGGATAGTAGGAAATGGCCACCAGTAAATACACAGCTGTGATTCAGTCCTCCACTCTGGTGTTAATCTAGCATGGCCTAGCTGCATCGGCATGGAAGCACAGAAGTAAGGCCGAACACTAGAGAGACCTAAACAGTATCACAAAGGCTGCAATAACAAACAGGTGAACAACTGCTGCTCTGGCTGCTTCTTAAATCAGCTGCTAAAATGAGGGACGTCAAAGCTGAGCAAACCTCAGCTAGCGAGGGCTCCATCCGAACATACCTGCTCACAGAAAGTAAGCATAAGGGGAAAAAACAGAGCCACTCCAGAACTGTCCAGACGCTCACACCTCTGAGCTACCCAAAAAACATTGTTTTGGCAGGATAAATTGTTTATTGTTGACTTCAGGTCTACCATCCATCCATTTCCATTCCTCACAGCAGAAGGAATTATCACTATGTACTGTTGTGGTGTGGAGAATGGTCACTAACTGCAAAAGTAAAAATCTACAGTGCATGGCTGTTTTTCTGTGCTGCACTGTCAGACCTGTCGTTTGATGAGTCGATACCTCAGTGAGCTATGTAAGTGATTCTTACTCTTTTATGCTTTCATTTAGATTTTTTAAAGTTCAAAACAGGTAGGACGTCAGACCAGAATGTAAAACCAAAAACCAGCTCTGCAAGCAGATTTCCCAGCAGGCAATGAACACTTCCACTCATTCTATCCAAAATTACACCTTTATCCAGTCTCCTCCACCTGCATCACTCTTATCTGCTTGCTTTATATCTCTAAATCCCTTTTTATTGGGATTTATCAAGGCTTTTATCACTTTTCATATAAAAGGATGGGGAGTATTTCCCCTCCTTTTTGCAATGTTGCCCATTTATGGCACAGAATTGGCGTAATTTCCGATCTCTCTACTATTCTTTTCTGACAGTCACATTAGCATGTCATTACTGGGGCTTTCTCTATCCTCCCAGTGGAGCTGGAGCTCCGAGGACCGAGCACTACAGCGACAAAGGGCACCAGCTGCACCCACTTTTCCCCATCCATCCTTTTATCCCTCGCTCTGCGCTCAACCCTCTTTTTCTCTTTGCTACATGCTTGGCCTGACTTGGAGACACCCTGACATTCTCAGTAGGTTGTGACTTGGACGCCAGCCGAGACTTTGGCAATATGGCATTTGATAAAGATTTTTTTTGTGTGTGAATATCCAAGCCTTTTTACTTTTTGGTTTTGTATAGGACATGCTATGTCAACAATATATGTGATTAGACTCATTCAGCTTTTAGAGTGAGAGTATTTAATTGCTGATAGTATGGGGTTATAATTGGCTTGGCTTGGAATGGGTGTTGCAGACCTCCCAGTCTGTGTAATCACTGGGTTTATTCTCCAGAATGGCTTTGGGATCATTAAACTGAAACAAATCAAACTACATAGACCTGTTTCAGAGTGAAGTCCTTAAAAAGGCCACGATGGCTGCATGAACCTTTATTTGGAACAATCTAAAACCAGATTGCCATCCTGGCATCGCACTACTCGACTGTTTTCACTAGTGGGCTCAAAATGAAAAGACATCTTAAGATCTCTGCAGGGATAAACTAGAGACATTATATACTCACAGGCACTTAAAGATTAGATCCTACAACTGTAATTCTAATAAATTATTTACTGACTGGTTTTTGCAATTGCGCACATATTCATGTATGTAACATTGAAAACACACAAAGCAGTGAAGTGTGGCGTCTTCACTATTTTCATAAGTGATCATGATGGCATGAAGCAACATGTTGCACAAAGCCAATAAGGCAGGGTTATGTGCATGCGTGCTGCCTGCTTGTTCCTGAGTCAGTGCTTGGTGAAGCACTGAAGCATCCTGCTCACGTGGATGTGAAACACTGTGGACTAACACTAGAACAAAACAAAGCGTCCTGTTCATTTGAACTAGAGGATATAATTACAGTGATTTCAGGTCACACGGCTGCTGTCAGAAACCACTCTTTTGGTTAAAGCTACCGGGCTCAACTGAAACCCTTTTTCCTTTAGACTAAGGGTGTTTCCACACCTGCAGTCTTTAGTCTGTTTAACTCAAACTCCTCCTTTGGTCTCAGTGTTATTCTGGACAAACCCTGTCATTTATGGCATGAATGGGATCTGAACCAGGTATATGTTACAAGTCTGAGCTAATAAATACCCCTTGGTTGGGTATGGAAGGTACAATACCTGTGCAAAGGTCTGTACAGGCTAGCAACTAGCTGTGACATGAATGTTCTCCAGTAGTCCAGAACAGCTCCTTCTTCCTGTATCTACATTTGTTGCATCTTGCCAATAAGTGGGCTGAACTTTCTCACGTGGTTTGTAGTGACACATTTTTCTCTGTGTGGAAACAAACCAAACCACGGGAAAAAGCTACAAGCTTACAAACGCATCAACTGATTTGGACCAGAGTAAACAAACCATAGAAAATGCCCTAATATGTCCCACAGAATCCCGGTGTTGTCTGAAGTACAGTTACTGGGTTTTTGTTTGTCCTGTGTTTCTTTGTTTTCCAATTGAGTATGGTGGGTTTAAGAGAAGCATAAAGGCTCAGATTAAATATTAAAAAGCGCTGTGTGACAGCAGGTGATAAAAATACTGTCAATATAGAAACAGCCAAACTAACACGTTGATGTTCACCTGTCACATGATGCACCTGTGAATTACTTTAGCTGACGATATCCCAACAGGAATAGGAAATCCAGTTATTGCCTACTAAGACTATGCCAGCTAATACGATCATATGTGACACGCCAGCTTTCTGGTGAAAATGAAAAACTGACACAGTCATGAATTGTGAAAACTTCAAGGAGCCACTTATTACAAACAGTGAAGTGATAGGTATGTGTTTTTGTGGATTGACATGACTGATAAAGAAAATAAAAGAAGCGTAACTGTAACTTTGCATAGTGAGTGTGTGTGGGTGTGTGTGTGGGGGGGATATAACAATAATAACAATGATAATAACATTAAAAGATCATCAAATTATCACTAATAATAATAACACCAGTAATGACAACAACAACATAATAATAATAACATTATTATCATCATTATTGACCTTGTTGTCTATGGTATGGAGCATTATTGAACGAGGACCATAGAGCTGTGGGTTGCCCCATACCTTAAAGACAGAGCTGTTTATTAGTGGCTTATTGGTCCAGTCGATCTGATTGTAGTGTGGTCACTGGTGCAAAGCGTGGCCCCTCCCGTGCAGCCCTGTCTGAAACGTTTAACAGTATCATTGACCAGCTTATTGAGACGTCTGAGAACAAATGTGGAAACAGCATACTGAATGAGCTGCACTTTGAAGGCAAACAGTGTCCATTTCTCATTTAACTTGTATTACCACATGGTGGTTAGTTGGTAAGTGTTTGCACACAAGTCGGCATCTTCCATGCAAACCATGGGCAAAGCAACCACGCACTACAACAGGTTTATTATTGCAGGAACGTCTGTGTGACTGATTTTACACAGCTATAGTGGGCATCCACTCACCGACCAGCTGAGAAATACACATTTTCCTTCACATCTGGGGCGACAGGAGGGAGGAACTGCCAGATCTCCAGGCCAGTGTGACTGAGCTCTTACATGTCGATGCCTACCTGCTCTCTGTTACCCGGCCGTCCTCCCTCCTGAAGCCATGCCACTACAGACTTGTTGTCTCAGTTCACTGTAGTCTGGAGGTTTTCTTCAACTTCTCAGCTTTAGTTAAACTCTAGCCAGGCTTCCTGTCACTGCTGCTGAGAAGCATTGACAAAGCAAGATATTTTAACATAGGAGTAGTTTAACAGATGATGAGCAACTGCTTTTCAACACAGTGCTTGGATTTCTGTCCAACAAGTCTGCTCAGGGAGTCTGCAAAGTTTTGATCAATACTGGAACTGAAAATTCCTCTTTTTCCCCCAGAGTCGCTTTCTCTCACACATATTCCTCCTTTTCATCCATTTACACCCACTGGAGCAGATACTGAGGGATCCCAGGAGTAGGAAAGTGCCGTGGACTGAAACCCACCTTCTCTTCCTGGATTGGCTGCAAAACTCCTTGAAGCTGCCGGAGCTCCCGCTGCTCTCCAAACCCCTGGAAGCTGCTCATATACACATGCATACACTGATTTCCCCAGCACACTGAGCCACTAAAGCTTTGGCACCAAGCACCCCTGGCTTGGCACAGTTTATCCTAATGAGTGGCAGCTTTGAGCCCCCCTACGCTGCTGGTCAAGAAAGATGGAGAGGTAGAGCAAAGTGAGAGAGAAATCTTACTGAGCAGGGTATTGCGGGATTGGCACATGTTGTATGTTTGTGCTATGCCCTGGCCAGCCGGCTGGCTACCGAGTACTCGGAGCCTCCCCGAGGTCATGCTGAACAGAGACAGAAGGAGAAAATGTATGAAAAACACAGAACATAGCCACAGTAGGAGTTCTGATCCTATGGACAGTTAATTAAAATCCATTTATTCCTTCATTTTTCTGTGTCTCTGTTCTGCCGAACCAAAGCTTGATGACCACAGAGAAAGGCAAACGCAGCCAAAACGAGGCTGTCCCGTCCAAACCACAAATGGCTGACAGCTTTCAAGGAGCTGCTGAATGACAGAGGAAACCAATGGCTTCTCTGCACTAAAGACCACAGACACAGTTGGTGCTGTCCATAAGCCTGCTACATGACCATAACGCTGAAAACCTGTTCAGCCTGTAAACGTCACACGTCGTTCTGCAATCAAATGATATTTTGTGTACAGTCTGTCATACAGGATGTGTTTATGTTTAAAGCCGCTTTCAGTGAAGTGTTTCATTGACAGGAAGCAAACATCTGAAACATCTGCCAGTTCCTTCTAGAATAACCATTCCAGCTGAGCTCCACCTGAGCTTCACCTGAGCTTCACCTGAGCTCCACCTGAGCTCCACCTAAGCTCCACCTGAGCTTCACCTGAGCTTCACCTGAGCTTCACCTGAGCTCCACCTGAGCTCCACCTGAGCTTCACCTGAGCTTCACCTGAGCTCCAGCTGAGCTTCACTTCAGCACTATATAACTACCCGTGCATTTACAATAAGGAATTCTCTAACATCCAGGGTTTTGCTGACAGCATATGTTAGTTACTGTAAAGTAATTAAGAGATGTGCAATAATTAAGAAGTATTGATACTAAAGTGTCCAGAGAGGGCAATATATATTTTAAAAATATAATTTTCTGCATAAATTTAACATCATTATGTAAAAAAGTCCAGATTGTTAGTACTTTATCTAAGGAGAGCGTGCAGTACTTCTAAAACTGGATGAAGGCCCCCCATAAATATTGTAGGGTTGACCTGCAGTAAGGTTCTGAAGAAGGTTTTCCTCTGAGGGAACTGCTTGATCCATGTCTGCTCCCCTGACATTTGTGACATGATGCCTGCCTCACATGGGGCACTGCCCTCCTGTCATTAAAGAAGTGTTTCTCCAAACCACTGGGCCCAGGTATGCAGGCAGTCCCCCTCCTTCTGTCCCCCCAGGATGAATATAGCTTATCAGAATAATGTGGACTTTGTCCTGTTAGATGTTAAATCACAATAAATATATTTCAATGAAACATTTTGGTGTTTTTAAATGTTACATTTGTCTTAAAATGTCCCATGTCAGTGTTGGCGCCGTCTCAGTGTGTAACAGATGTAAAACTTTAACTCTTGACTTTGTTTGCATAATTTCAGTCTTACTTTAAAATCCCAACAGGTGAGATTTGATTTCCAGATGTTTCTGATATTTACAGTAACGTGGAATATGAGTGAAAGCCTTCATGGTTATAAAATTAAAACTGCTGATTGTTACAAATACTCTGGACCTGTGCTCGCTATATACTACATATTTATCACATGAAGAATATTTAAGGTGTTCAAGGCAAGAAGTTCAATATTTTCATTAAATAAATAAAAAATCTGTGTGTACAGTTTGTGAAATAAGACATAGTTTATTTCTGTTCCACAAGTTGAAATAATAATTACAACAATAACACCAGTAAAATATCAGTAATAGTAGTGAAAGCAGCAATAACCATGGCAGCACCAGTGATAATAAAAGGCAATAATAGTAAATATAATAATCACAGTAGAAGAATAAAAGCTAATAAAACATGAGAAATTAAATAATTTTCAAAATTAACCATATAAACCTGTTTTGATTTTAAAAGGCAAATTTAATTAAAAAATGGACACACTGTAGCACTATGAAACACAAGCATCAATTCATAATAACATCAATCTGAAGGCATTGTATATAATAATCTGCAATTTACAGAGAAACCCCAACAATGAGCAAGTATTTGGTAATGGTGGGAAGTAAAAAGTCCCTTCCACCTCCAGCTGAACCACACACAGCCATCTTCTGTGACTGGTTGGAGAAAGAGAAGAACAAAGAGATTGGCTGTACATATTCAAAGCATAGAAATCACATGAACACCATAGACAAACACTATTTCATTTGGAGGACTGTGGAAAAAAGAATTGAACTCAGTTTAAAAGTTCATTTCTAACCCAGTTTAACATCTAACAATAACTCAGGACTGTTTTCTCGCTCATAACTTTTTGCCACAGTTGTTGTTTAAAGTTGAAACCATTTAAATGATGTACTGTTACGTTTTCCCTAACTCATCTTTGCCTTGATGCAGTTTTTTTCTTCTGCACTCTGTCCTTGACAGCCGGCCTTTCCCCTCTGCTACCTAACGTACGATTCTTTACGTGTGACAGCAGTTCCTTTATGAATAATGGAGCGAATCTGCCAGCAATCTGTTTAACATAACTACCACCATCAGCAGTGACATTAATTACCCTCCAACTCAGCCACTTATAGTGATAGCAGAGATGGCTGGTGCACGGGGAGCTAAGGAGCCTCGAAGTCAGAGGTCCACGGGAGTGGATGGTCAACAAGAGTGTGAGATGAGGAGGCGAGCTTCCAGACAGCAACAGTCTGGGACTCCAGCAGCATGCCTGGGAGAGTGTACTAGAGGGAGCTGAGCCCCACAGGATGAACTGTACGAGTCAGACCTGGAAGAACTGGAAGCAAATGAAGGTTAGGAACATGATGACAGCTTGTGTTTGAGACCGGAGAGAAAGGGTCGGTGCAAAATCAAAGGTCATTCAAACCAAATTCGTTGTACTGGTTTCAAAACCACAACTTAAACATCAAAGTTTGGACTTTAACTTCACCGAGACTATTGTTGCAATTCCAGCTGTGCCCTGCACTAAGAGCGGCTTCAGTTCATAGCTGGCCCATAACACACATTTAGGGAATATTTGCCCAGGGTTTCGTCACTTATAAGTGGATTACATAACCATAGCAGAAAAAAAGATTCATAAAACTTTGTTACTGCTCTAACCTTTATTTAAATCACTTACTTGTAATTATTTGCTAATGAAGTTTGGAGCAGGCTTGTTTTTCTGTGTGTGACTGCAACTTTTAAAACTTGACAGTAGGAAACTGACATTTGGTAGACTGAACAAGAACCTGACTGAGTTTACCAAGACTGCTTTCTGAACTGTGCCATCATCAGTAAGCTGAGGTTGGAGGTCCATTCATCTATATTTGAACCATATCCTGTATTCTCAAGGTGTTGTTGACTTCTTTGAATCGAACCAAAAGCCAAAGTTCTGTTTTTGTTCTATCATCACCTAAATCTAAACAGACAATCATTAGAGCAAAGAAATCATTTTAGAAACCAAAACACCATCACATTTCTTTTTTATTGTTCTATTAGCAACAATAAAAAATGGCAGCGATCCTGCCAAACCCAAAGTTCAATGCAGTTTGATTTATAGAGCTCCAAACCACAGCAGCTGCCTCAAGGTGCTTTATACTGTAAGGTGCAGACCCACAATCACCTGACTACACAACGTGTCATATCTCACCAACTGCTTCATACATTGACGTCTAGCAAACATAGCCACGTATACTAATAATATCAGCGACTGGTTTACAGAGTCCTTCAGTGGGAGTGTCATTGTTAGAGTGGCGATAGCCATGTAGGTGCTTTAGCCAGAAACCATGAGCACTGGCTGTATATTATACATGCACGGCCACCTTTCTATGACACGGTAAAGCTTCTGCTGCGCTATGATCCGTGTTGACTCTGATGGGGATCATTAATACCACCAGTCTGATCCATAAATGCATAAACTCAACAATAAAAAAAGAGAGTAAATGGTCTGATTCTCATATAGTGCTTTTCTACTCTCCCGGAGTACTCACAGCGCTCTACACAACATGCCACATTACATAAGTGAGTAAAAATGGGGGAGTGACTGTTTGACCTATCAGTGCTCTCATAAGATCAGATCAATGGTGCACTACCCCACAAACCAGCTGAGCTCCATCACTGGTAGCTTCCAATAACCTGATGTGTGTTTTTTCACGTCAGTGTTTTACTTTGTATCTTAAAACAAATGATTTAAAAGGATGGATTTATAATTTCTGTTAAGTCTTCTCTCTTTAAAATCCAAATAAAATCTTTTCTCTTGTTCCTTATTCTTAAAATAAAGTCACCACCTTTTTTTATTTGTCCTCAAGTCTGTAGAAAAATCAATTCAATATACATTATGTGCAGAAAAATCTAGATTTGGTTTGAGTCTTTGGAGAAGAGGCTTGTGATTATTCAGTCTCCACCCATTCAGCTGCATTCTCAGAGTGGATGCAAAGTGACCTGTTTGGCTGGGGTGGGCCGGGGGCTTTCCTGTTTCATATGCAGATCGAATGTGCCTCAGAAAGAAGCAGGATGAAGGCTTCCTCCTCCTCCTCCCCAGGTCTCAGTTCTAAGGGGACAAGACGGTGAGGAAGGCTTCAGGATGGACCCAAAGGATGCTGCCTTCACTGCGCACACACACACAAGCACACACGTTAATTCCCAGGGGCCTGAAGTCATACACTGCTTTCACTGATGGCAGTGGTGGATGGTGAATAAAGCACAAAGCCGATACTGGGATTTGAATAATTCTGCATCATAGACACACACTGCATAACAAAAGAGCAGACAGAAGCACATGGATTTCAAAATAAATAAAAAAGTGAAACATGCTTAGAGAAGTGGGGGAGACTTCGCCACTTTACCTTGGCTTAGAGGTGCAAGACGAAGCAGCCAACATTTTCATGCATTTTTATGTATTGAATGTTTGCCAACTGTAACATTACTTGAAAAATGACATGTTGTAATTAGATGCAGAAATGCCAAGTGAATTGCTGCACTGTCTTTCTTTTGCTCCCAGTATAAACAGCAAGCAGGGTAGAAATTAAATCAACTAATCAGTAATATGATCTGTCCGAAAACACAATGGGAGACTGGTCGAATCTGGTGGATACAGTAAAAATGTCAAATATCGCTACGTTTCTTCAAAATGAAATGCTGACATTACTGCATGCATGTTTCACACTGCAGTGGCAGAGAGATGAAAACGTGGTTTCTGTGGAAGTGAATGGCACATTTTTGTCCATGAGGGTGTTGAGAGGGGGTCATGATCCTGGGTTTCTCGGCCCAGCGTTTTGAGTTGTACCTTATTTTGCTGTTTATGGTTTAGTTTATTGCATTCCCCTTCTGTCTTTACCCCTGTGCCTGGGTTTCTCTCACCCTTTGTGTCTCATGTCTCTGTGTCTTAGTCAAGTTCATGTTTTCATGTCTGATTTTTGTTTCCTGTTTTATTTTGAAAGTCTGTGTCCTATGCCAGTGTAGTCTGCTTTGCTTTCCTTGTCTCATTAGCAGAGGTGTGGACTCGAGTCACATGACTTGGACTCGAGTCAGACTCGAGTCATTAATTTTATGACTTTAGACTTGACTTGAAAAAATGTTATAAGACTTGGACTTGACTTGGACTTGTACACTAATGACTTGGGACTTGAATTGGACTTGAACCTGTTTACTTGAAAAGACTTGGTATTTTACCATTGTTATTATCATATCTGGACT
>VOQK01026357.1:6667-19495 GCA_015052645.1 Benitochromis conjunctus
TTTACCTGTGATTTTTTTTTGTTTTATGGCTTTTTTTTTTTTTTTTTGCAGTTTAGAGCTTTTCTTTCAACATCTGACGGCCATTTAAATGCTTTCCTCGAGATATGCTCGGGATCAAGAATAGGTCTATAAATTAAGAACACATGATTTAAATCCCTTGCAGTACCTTTAACCACCAGCGGGGTTATGATCGCTCTAAGAATCCAGCCTGCTCTCATTAACAGGAAGTCAATTACTGCTGTTTGGTTAAAGCTGCTAGCATCTCACAGATGCACACGGTGTTTTCAGTGGCACGAGAAACTGGAGCTGTCAACTCCACACAGCAGGACTCTACCTAGCATCCTCTTGTTCTGAGTTAACAATCCTAACCACTAAGCTTTCATGCTGCTTACAAACAGCACAGTCTCCTTGCTGCACACTTGCACATTTTTAGCTTGATATTATTATAGCTTTGCATATCTGACAGTTCAAAATAATCCTTATTTAGTGTATTCCTTTAGTTCATCCTCTGTCTGAAACAAGCTGCTTCAGCTTCCTTCCCAGCAGAGGCTTTGAACAGCAGGTGGGTGGGCTGCTGTGAGCCCGAGGTGACCACATGAAGGAGACTAAAATCATGATGTTCCAATGGTAGAAAAAAAACTGTCTGAAACAGAGCATTTAGAGCAGTCTGAGGTTCACAGATGTGAAATTTCGACCATATTTAGCATGAATATCCTACACTGTAACAGCCTATAGTTCACTAGCACAATAGTTTCGGTCCAAACTTCTCATTTAGAAAGCAGAGTCCCTCTAGCAGCTCGCAGTAACAAAGAAAACCCTCAGATGTCTCCACGGGTGTATCCCTATGATTTTACTCCCCCATCCTGCAGAACTGTTCCCATCACTCCTCTGTGCTCACCTGCTCCTGTTTCTGCCTCACTGTAAAAGGCTCCTGCTGTTTTCCTTCCTGGCTCGTCCAGGATGTTGAGCGGATCGTGGACTTCGGAGTACGTCGAAGGGAAAGGACGCAGACTGCCAACGCTGCTGATGACAGACACGTGCTGGTCAACCAGTGATGTCATGCGCTGGCTCTCCAGGTAATTGCTGTTTCCATAATAACCTGCTGAAAGAGAAAAGTGTTTTCCAAGACCTTACAGTTTGGCAAGAACCTTTTTTTTTTACTGTTTTGCTGTGCAAAAACCCATGAAATTGGGTGTTCTTCCCTTGGTTGCTGCATTTAAAAAGATCCACTACAATTGTAGCCACCATCATCCCCCACATTGAGACATCTGGCGTTATTTGCCTTGTGCACAACAATTATTAGAGTTCATTATCACATTAACTTCATTGTACATAAAACACTGGTTCCAAACCTAGGCATCAGGGATGCTCAAGAGGCCAGAAAGGTCTGAGTGGAAGAAATCAGATTTACCGCTGATTCACAACATATCTAAACCCTTTCACTCTCTGCAGACTCTACTGTGGTTACAAGACTAAATGTATAACAAGTATGCTTACTCTTTATGAGTCAGAGTGTAGACAGATATCCATAGATAGGAAAAAAATACAGTATGAAAAGTGCAAACTGTGGCAGCAGTGGACACTTTTCACTGTTTTTAACACTCAGTTTCACCTCAGCTCTTTGCATGTTATAACGTGGGCTCTTCACCACAGCTGGCTAAATGACCAAGAACAGCACAATCAAGAGTAGCCCACAGACTGGTTGTACCATACATTTTGCGCACTGCCTTCATCTACAAACACTCTCTGCAGGTAGAGAGGCAGTCAGTGCTTCGTGCTCAAGCATCTGTCATCGTAGATGGTTCCCCTAACACTAATCCTGTACTTTGGAGAAGGGCAAAACTGACTTTTTCAGGAAAAATATAGCTTTGGATGTCAGTTAGTATGATTATTTTCTTTGAACACTAATTGCCAATATACACACATATTCTGATTCTGTATTGTTAGAGATAGGGTTAGGGTCATAGTCGTCACCAATGATGCTTAAGTTGCTCAGACCTTATGTTCATATTAAGGCATTGCAGTTTAATGAGGGCCTCAAATCAGTCTGGGAGCAGCATCAGCTAGCTGCAAAATTGCTACTGCTATTTTATTTTGAGGCAGTTCAAGCTCTTGTTGGCTGAGTTGGGACCGCATTTGAGGAGGCAGAGAAATCACTTCAAAGAGCTGACTGACCCGGATCAGCCTGTAACTATGTGTCTGAGGTAAAATATATATATTTTTTACTATTTCTAGCTCATTGTGTATACAGTACCGCTATTCCATTTGAGTTACAGCGGACTTCATGCCAAATGCCGTGATCTGATTGGACAGATCCGTTTTTTCTGATTCACAAAAATCTGAAAAGTTGAGCTTGGTACAAAAAATAAATCACGCAAAGTCATCCTTTTAGACTTGAGGGGGTTGAGGCCACAGTTTGGGAGTCCTTACCGCTTGGTCCTGTGACAGAGTACGTCTGTGCCTGACATCCACCACCAGAAAGGTTCAGTCCAGTCTCCACAAAGCCAAACCCCTCGGCTGAATCCAGAATCTGGGCTGCAACCTGAGGGTCAAGTCCCTGTTCACTGTGAGTTGGATCTGAACCTGAAGTGTAGGCAGATGTGGGCCGGACTGCAGAAGCATAGGGTGTCAGGGAGCAGTTAGTGCTGCCAGATGAGTGATGGACAGGAGCAGGTTGATGATTATAGAACACGTCTTTATTCAGGTGCTGATCGTTAAAGGAGGGGTACCGAGACAGCTGACAGACCAGAGATGAAGCTTGAGACTGAACCGAAGCCAGACACTGACTCTGAGGCCTGGAACATAAATTAAAATGATTTTAGCACAAAGTTTGAACAGAACTCCCAATAAAAGTTTGTTGTAGCTCATGAATTTTATATTAATACATTCAAAAATGGGGAACGTCTTTAAGAGGACTCAATGGTAATGATCAGATTTGTTCCAAGGTACATAAATAAAATGCAAAATACCAAATAAAATGAATGAAGCTGACCTGAGAGCAGATTGGTAGTTTTGGGTTGAGGAGCTGCTGGCTGGAGGAAAATAACCAGAGGTGGTTTGAGGTAAACAATGGTACAGGGTCTCTGTGTATGAAGAGCAGGGGCTGGGCTGGGTCATAGCACTGAGAGATGAAAGGCAGGAGGAAGATGAGGAGGAGCAGGTGGTGGAAGAAGAAGAAGAGGACATCAGGGGCCTTCCTGCCATGGGCCCCTGATTGATGACAGAACCTCTGTGAACTAATCCTGCTGGAGAGATCGGGGGGGTCATGAGGGGGCCGCTGACCTGAGAGAAGTCCATCTGAGCACCTGATTGTGGATGAAGAGGGATACAACAGTTAGAGGCCAAAAGAAGCCAAAATCAGCCATATGTTTGCAGGAGTTCTGACGGTTTTTGGTAAGAAAACAAAGAACTCAGAGTGAAGACAGTGAGACTTTGTTATGTGGCTAAAAATAAGTAAACTTTTACTGTGACATCACATCACAAGCTTCTAACACATCAAAGTGACAACAACCATGGAGGGAACCTTGGTTATCTATCATAACCCCATGTGTCTGAGGGCTGGATGTTGCATTAGCTCATCTGGTGGAAAAGAGTGCTACTAAGAATAAAAGCTAACCTTATCATAGACTGATTAAGAAAAGCTGTAATTAATGTTTTTTGCTTAACCCAAAATATCACAGATTAGAACATATTTTAAATGATAGTAGAAAAAGTTTTTTAATGTGACAGAAACTCTGAAATGTCTTTTCTTTTACCAGAAACTGTGAAGCCAGAGGTTTCAGTCCCCTGATAGATGACAGTTTTTCCCTCCAGGCCTTGCTGATTGGTGGACAGAGACATGTAGGCGTGTTCTCCCAGAGACTCGTTCTTTACCGGCTGGTCCGTGGCAGCAGTGGCCTTGCTGCGATTTGCCAGGAAACAGGAACTGGGCGAGGCCATGAACGCTGCTTTACTGGCATCTGAAAATGATGCGACTAACATGAAGAACTTCTGATAATACTCTGGGTGTTTGAATGTATTAAACCGCGTATGAGTCATGTAAAGGAAACTAAAACCTACATAAACATGAGTCACGCATTCATATAAGATATCTGAGGTTAGAAACGTCCTCGTTACTCTCTAATTTTAATTTATCACACATTAATACATGTAAATTCATTATTAATCTACTAAAACATATATTAATTTGTTTTTGTTTTTTTATCTACAACCAGGTTTTGATATATCTCTTTACTACATCCATATTAATTAGGCTCTATAAATAGTAGCGGACCTGCAGTCGATTCAAGTTAATTATGGATGTCTGAGCAGCTGAAATGATGCTTGATACCTGCATTTTTCATGTATTTGTCCAGCAGGTTCTGAAGGTCCTGCTCTTTGTCGTTGTTGAACTGAGTCTCCAGAGCCAACAGGATGTACTCGTCCAACAGCATCCTGATCAGATGGAAGGAACCTGTCACAACACAAACACTTTATCTACAAATATACCACAGTCCAAAAGCTCTGTGACTTCAGCTGAGTGCTTGCGTCATGCTTTCTCTCTATCTGCTGTGTGATCTTTAAGATCAATCTGTTCTCTGTTTGACCTGCAGACTCACCGATTCAGCTGAAGAGAGAGAGCGAACTACCAAATGGTCAGTGTTTATTCGCGCACGCACGCACGCACGCACGCACGCACGCACGCACGCACGCACGCACGCACGCACGCACACACACACACACACACAGTGTTTAAACAGAGAGCACACGACCTACAGATAAGACTGTGTGTAATCAAGGCAGGTCTGGCTATTACAATTTATGATGCTATTGTAGCAATCTGCTCAGAGCTAGCTTGTATCAGACCTGTGTGTGTGTGTGTGTGTGTGTGTGTGTGTGTGTGTGTGTGTGTGTGTGTGTGTGTGTGTGTGTGTGTGTGTAGACTGACTAATGGACAAGAAAGTGGTGCAAAATTCATATCTGAGCAGCTACTGGAAATATTACAAATATCATGTGCGATATGTAAACAATAGAAGACATTTAACTGGACCTATTAAAGCTTTTCCTTATTTCCTGTCATAAATAGAGCTGTGCAAAAGTCTTGAGTCGTTTGTTTATATTTTGCTTCCAAGGAGCTAGAGTCTTTTGGAATTTTCAAGTGGTCTTGAGCAACAGTTCTCCAGACTTTTCTCTCACCTGAACATTTTTCCTAGCAAAAAATAAAGAAATGGCTCAAGACTTTTGTACAGTACTGTATATACTAATAAAAAATGGTGGCTACCCATATTAAACATGGCAAAAAGCTTCTAATAATGAGATTAGCATATGTACAAATAACCCTGGTGGTTAAAAGCTCAGACTTCAGTGCGTTTTTTTGTACACCCTGGCGTGTGTCTGCAGAGGTGAGCGTCTGTAAAACGTCCTTATCCACTTGCTGTGAAATTTTCACTCACTGTCATCTTAAATAAACCATCAAGTGTGAGAGAACTTCTTGGACGTTCTTACCGAAGCTAGACGCATTGTTGAGCGTGAGCGTGTGCATCACTCTGGCACCAAAGAAACTCCACCTGAGGAGGAAATCCTGAGCTCGCTTCTTCACTGACCGGCCGCTCTGTTTACCAGGCTGATCGAAACACAAAGAGAGAAAAAACAATCCTCTGGTTTCACAGCAGGAAAGCAAAGCAGTATATAAAAGATGGACATAGCTTCCTGGTTTGACGAGTTAATTTGGAAGTGCCTTAATCACTTCCCTGGCGGTCTTTGTGCCAGCAGGGGGCGCATCCTGTGGTTTCAAAAATTGTTTAAAAGTTTATGGGAAAATGACCTTCTGGTATCATTATCTAAGACTTCAGTAAAGACTATTGAGAGGAATTCATGATCTAAACAGTCAGTTTGGAGTCTTAACAAACAAATCGCGATGTTCATTTTGTAAATTCTGATGTCTATTCATGTCCAGAAGGAGGATAAAACAGGGTTTACTCTGGGCCTAACTACTGTTTGACAGTACAGTAGGAACTACTCCTCAAAACACAAAAATGTAAAAATGCTCAAGGCTTCACAACTTGACCTCGCTAACCAAAAGGTGACGTCGCCACGGCTATATTCATCTTTGAAATACAGTCTTTGGTATCCACACAAATACAGGGACACTCAGGTGAACAGCTTTTACCTTGATGACTTTATGCTCCACCACAGAGTCCAACCACTCGATGAAGGACTCCACTGTGGCGTTTTTTCTCAGCAGCTCCTTCAGCTCCTGAAAGACTGTGATGGAGTCGTCTAGACAAACAAAGGAAATAAAGAAAGGAGAGAACAGGAAAAGAAAAGTTGGTTATTCCTAACAGGAGATTGTTTTAAATATGAGGCTGATGCTTTGCTTGAATCTTACACTCAGAGTAGATATCCGGGTCCTGATCTCCATTAGCGGTTATGCTGAGAAGAGGCTGCGAGCTGATGCTGCTAAGATCCACATTGTCGATATCCAGCACCATACTGGTCACTACAGCCTGGTCGAAAAGCGCCGGTCGTGCTATCTGGATTAACGGATTGAGAAGATAAAAAATCACTCCAGAAGTTTTTAGCATGCTTATTTTAAGACGCTGGTGTAATCTGTTGTATAATGTTGTACTTGTGCCAGGTGTAGGAATGAGGTCTGTCTCTTCAGGGAGGAAACAAAGCGGCGTGCTATGGGAAGCTTCTTGGCTGCGAGACATTCTGGGAGGTTTTCCAGAGAGGAGGCCAGCCAGTGCTCCCAGTGTTTGGCAAAGTTGCGGATATCTGCCAGCAGACTGGAAACAAAAACATCCTCAATGTGACGATTCGCCGATTTGATCTTTTTTTTAAATCTCTGTCGGACTATTTCAAAATGTAACAGCTACATCCCACGTCTATACAGTTTTAAAAAAAGGACATTTTTAGGATCCAGGCTTTCTTAAGGAAAGCACATTTTGCATTTGATAAAAATATTACAAGTCCTTGTTTGTTTGCTTGTTTGTCAAAAGTACGTCAGATGAATATTATAAGAAAAGTAACAAAGTAACAAACCTTTCAGGCATCTCCTGCATTGTGGCAGGAATCAGAACATCTGTTAAAACCTGAGAAAATAAAGGAGAAATTACAAGAGAACAACAAGGAGACGAGTTAAATGTTCACAGAAGACTCCTCTCCTTCTTGTTCAAGGATGAGACTTTTTTTCACTTCATTGTTATTAATTTACCAAACTCAAATTGACTTTGAAAATGTGTGCAGGTCAAAAATGACGTGACGAACCCCACTAAACACGTTTCGGTTTCTACATCTTATATTGGAACAGACACAATAAGCTTAAAGTATACATATTACAGTGTTCATATGTGCCGACATATAAATACCGTTACAACAAATGGCTCTCATGTTAAACATGGCCAAAGTTTCAAGCAATGAGGTTTGCATCAAGATCCAAAATCAAGACAAAAGAACTAAACCAGCTTGTTTCGGACAGAAGGAACTGAGGGACTGCATTAAAGTTCGGTAAAAGATCTTCAAAAAGTATGATTTTAACCATAAATCATGCTAAGCTACTCTACTAGAGTCCAAGAGTAAAGAACTATGGAGTAGTAAATAACCAAAATCAGTACTTTTAAAAAGTTTGAGAAACTTTCAGGCTTTCACAAATAATCAACTGTTAAAATAAAAACATAGAAAGGTTTTTTTTTTATTACAACCTTATAGAGAATAGAGTCACAGACACAGAAGATGTCCACTATAATGGGGTTTTCCAGCAGCGGCAGCAGATGGTCCGGCATTCCCTGCCAGAAGTGGAGCAAAAAATTCTGGATCTGAAAGAAAGATTATT
The DNA here is from genome assembly GCA_015052645.1 of Benitochromis conjunctus. NCBI lineage: Eukaryota > Metazoa > Chordata > Actinopteri > Cichliformes > Cichlidae > Benitochromis > Benitochromis conjunctus. The sequence goes on from VOQK01026357.1 coordinate 14,481, forward strand.
TGAAGCGCTTACTCAGCTTGAGGTCATATTTAAAATGATATATTTAATGTCATTTAAAACAATCTTGTGTGATACTCATTACAACCTCCTCAAAGTTGACATTGATGGCATTATCCAGGATGCACTGGCAATGTGTTTTATACATCATGATCAGAGTGTCCACCTGAAGAATACCAGACTTGAAACAGTAACCAAATCAACTACTTTACATGGAACACTGTATATTTTGGGGGGTCATTACATAATTACATGTGCTATACCGTTTTATAGAAAGCGATTGATCACCAAACCTTTTCTCTGGAAATGTTTCCTTGCAGGAGAAGATGCTGGGCGCTGGGGAAGTCTGGGAGCAGCGTTCCAGTTTTAGAGCTCAGGGAGTATTTCCTGGTGAAGCCACCCTGAAAAACATCATAATGTCTTTAAAGTTAAATTAAACTGGTGAAAACTAAATCAGCTCAATCTGAATCTACTTGAGATATTACATTTAAGAGTCTTTATTGTGATTTACAACTATAAATTTACTAATATGTCAGTGATGTTTCTTTATAAAAATTAATTTAGTGAGTGCAGTGAACTCACAGCATGAAGCTTAAATTAATAAAACTTATATTTATGATTTATATCTCTTTAGTTTATCTTAATAAAAAAGACAAATTCCTCTAAATTCTTGTGCGATATGTTGGAGTGCGTTTTTAATCATTTAAATTAAAAGTGAATATTACCTCATTTTTGAGCTTGCTCCCTGAAAATCTGTCACCAAAACAGAATTATTTAGATTTTACACTCAGACAGAAGTTTTTTCAAAATTCAGAAAAGTGTAAATTTGATCAAATAAAATAAGAACAGGAATAAAAAACAAAACAATAAATGCAAACGTAACAAAGGTATTATCTGACATTCAGAGATCATCTTATTTATAGATTATTCAGAATCTACTAATAGAATATTAATGGACACAGTAAACTGGTAGAAAAATCAGATAACATAAAGAAATGGAAGCTTCTGTAGATAATGTAAGGAAAACAGTAGGTCGTTGTTGAATTGATGAGAAGCTTTTAAAGGTACCTGGTCAAACCTTTTCCAGAATAAACAGAGTGATAGTAAGCGCTGCTCTCTTTGATGCCGATTCCATAGTAATGATATCTTTAAAAAAATAAAATAGTCCAGGTAATATTGTCAAACACTGACCAAACTTTTATTTAAGGAAATGCTGTTATGTTGTGTTGTATTATTTATTCATTGTGTGTTGTATTAGAAGGTAAATGTCGCATTACTTGGAGTGTCCTCTGGTGCCGAGTCTTCTCGTTGTCAGGAGAGGAAACTTTTGTCGGATAGTCTGAGAAGGTGAAATGTTTTGGTACGACGGGTTCACTTTCACAGAGTAAACTACTGTTTTTATGTCATTTTTTAACGATGTAATTCATTAAATCAATCAACAGTCTACAGTGACTTTATAATACGTGTAATGTACAGTATATAGGCCTGATGTGTACAGCTCGTAATTAGTTGGGATGTCCAAGTTTCTTAAAGAGACATAAAATAAGTGAAAGAACTTTATGTTTAACTAAACAGTTCATAAAACATGTGAAGAGAATAAGTGAGAATACTCCTCACACCTTTCCAAATGTAGCAGCGCAGGCCGGCTCCAGTTTCTCTTTCCTGCAGAAGTCCAGATAGTGGGCATAGAGGATGCATCGAGGCAGACACACTCCTTCACACACTATGTAATTCTCCTCCAGCCTGGTCACACACAAAATGATCAAAGCAATGCTTGAAACGACCACTGATCGCAGCATATTCGAATAAAGCTCTGACTCAATAACAAAGACAAAAGACAGTAATCTAAAACGTTAGCTGCAGATACACTGAACTAACACCACTCCTGATGGCTGTTTGGAGGGTATTATTTTTACACTTTTTAGTGCATTGCAAATAGTAAATCTTTTCATGAGGAATTCATTTTCTTTGTTTATTTCTTCTAATTTCTCACTTAACTTTTTTCTTACTTAACTGATTGTTTGGTTTTGGAAAAAAAAATAACCTTAAAGGAAAATTATTTGAATTTTGTACATATGAGAAACTGGGAATATGTAAGATCATGTTTATATCAAGTATCATGATTTATAACGTTATTTTTATATAGTACTGTAGAAAAAGTATAGCGGTGTCCCACAGGGATCAGCTTTAGGCTCTGTGCTAGTTACTCCTTATGAAGGAGCTATTTCTACTATCCAAATCAGCGCTGTTTGTTTTTATGCTAAATGTACCATCTTATATTCTACTGCTCAAACCCATAAGCAGGTTTCTGCAGGCCGGTGATGATCATCTGCGGACTAAAACATGCTCTAAACTCCAAAAAGATTATTGCCTTTCCTAATACATCATGTCAGTGATCCTCACAATTACATCCATGTTTTACTTGTCCAAATGTAGTGGTATAAAAGTATAAAAGGCTATAGTAACTACTGGTTATTTATTAAATACCCACTGTGAACAAGTGTAACACCGTCTAAGCAGCATCTTGTAGGATGGAGGGGTAAACATGGCCACAACCAACACTAGCAGGTAGTCAGTGTTCATACTGTGTGTCACTAATGCTCTTACCACTGCAGTGTGAGCTGGGTCTGTTTCTTCTTGTCCTTGATGATCTGACTGATGGTCTTCCTGGAGGAAGTGATACTCTGTTTGATGTTCAGGTCTGAGTTCAAGTCCACCAGATCCTGATCTTCCTCAGACGATGGAGTCTCATTGCTCTCCTCTGCTTCTGATCCAAACAAATCCAGGGCAGAGCGGAATAAGGTGAAACATTTATACCATCATTTACATATACTGTATAATATATTCATAATAGATCCACAAAAAGATACCAGTACTCAAATAATGACTGAAAAGTGATTTTAATTTTTATAAACTGCAAATATACAGACTCTCTTTTACATTAAGGTTTTAGTGGTTTGATAAGAAGGACTGAGCTAGTCTTGCTTTTAGTCTAACAACAACACATCGACTCTGTTCCCCTTTGTAAGACCTTCATTTGATCTGTTATTACTGTAGGTGTTATTGCAGAAAACCTCTGAAGACAGGTCAGCAAATCGTCTGGTCTTCTGCTTTAACGTTTAACAAATCTGAATATGCCCCAAACGAAATAAAAATAAATAACTAAAAGGTAAAGAAGAGATGTGTGTACTTTTTAGATTTAATCTCAGTCTGCAGACAATGGATCTTAAGTTAGAATTTATAATAACAGCGAGCTTAAAGGATGAAAACACCATAAAATATCCTGTGACTATTAACTGTCAGGACCTTGAATCAGCTGATTTTCTGTATATCTGAGGTGCTTTCTGAACATAGTCATTACCTTTCTTCACTAATGAAGTATCGTACATGTAATTCTATGATTTATTTCAGTTACAGTATTTCTTCTTATCCTTGTTTCAAAGCTTTCCTTGTAAAATCTAATTTTTTTTAACTCCACACTGGTTTTCTTATTTCCAGCCTTAAGAAGGTGATTTTCTGCCATCGTTTCTCGGAACGATTGTTCGCCGATGTGTAAACCGTAAATTACATGAGGAATTTTAAAGGGAATCAAATAACGAACTGTTATTTTCTGAAGTGCAGCATAGCAGCCTTTCAGAGACGTGTACTGTAACTCCATCTCGACTTGTTATTGTGCTCAGTGGGGACGTTTTAATTGCTTTTTGAAGGATGTTTTTTTCTAAAGAATGTTTTTCCCAACAAGCTAGAACAAAGGACACTCCACAGGAAGAAAAGAACCAAGCCTGAATACTTTTAATGCCGTACTGTAACTGTAAAGAGCAAAAAAGAAAGAATGAAAGAAAACGATCACTGTAGCTAATCACAAGGCAAACTGTTTTAAAAGCCAAAACAAATGTACGACTACTCAGTCTAAACAACACAGTGCAGGTTGTGTTAGACATGGTAACACAGTTTGTGTTTAGATCCTTTAAGAGTTCACACAACAACGTCTCCAGACTTGGATAGCAGAGTTTTATGAGAGAAAGCGGGTAGAAGTTAAAGTAAAGTTAAAAAAAAAAAACCCCAACGGTTCACTATACAGTAAGTGAAACGACTATTTTAATCTTCACACTGCTTCTAAATAGTACTTCAAACTTACAGCTACTATGTTTTGGAGGCACAGAGGATTCATTCACTTTTTTTGGAGGGATTTTACATCACACATGCTGTCTGTAACTGAATCTCACATTACTTGTGGTGTACTGCAAGGTTCAATTTAAGGTCCTGTTTTATTCTCTACTTATATGATTTCTCTCTTTTCATTGCTGCAAAGTAGGGCTGGAACAAACGATTATTTTGATAGTCGACTAATCAGATCATGCATCCATTGGACGTAAAACGTACAGCTTATTGCACCAGCATGCATCTGCTCTTATAGAACTATCATTAGCTTACAGCTTGCAGTGTTTAAGGTATGTGCTAACTAAAAATAAAGACAAAATGATCGTTTATTAAACTTTTAATGAAATTTGCAGATTGTCTTGGTGGAGTTTAATAAACTCAGCCGTCTGCTCCTTGCTCTCTCAAATATAACAGGACACCGGAGTATATTCTCGACCATCTCACACTTCTGTTTAATCAGTTTTCTGTTTGCCGTTTATTCAGCTGTGTGAAAACTATAACTTTAATCTCAGCCAAACCAAATAAAACACTGAAAAAAGTCAAACAATAGCATTTTAAGTTATCCAAAAGTGGCTTATATATATCATGTTTAACCTGAGTAGCTAAAGATCGCGGGGGGTTTGAAAACGATGTGCCAGGAGTCCGCTGTTCTCGCCGGCTCTAGTGAGCCTCGACCTCCCGGTCAGCTCGTTTCCAAAAACATCGGAGCACTTTTGCAAATATGTGATGTAAATATGTAACCCTCTTCATAAATCGAGCAGATATTTGAAGTTTACACAGCTACATTCTCGCCTGAATATATCTTAAAAGTTTATTTTGTGACCCAGAAAGAGTAATATTACAACTAAGTAGCTGCC
>VOQK01026362.1:0-10894 GCA_015052645.1 Benitochromis conjunctus
GCACATGAGGTCAGTGGGTCAATAATGTGTGTGTGTGTGTGTGTGTGCACGGGTATATACATCTTCGTGGCGACCAAAAATTGGAAGTTTACTATTCTCGTGGGGACCGACAGCCCTCGTGGGGACCAAAATCCCGGTCCCCATGGGGTTGAAGACATTTTTCACACTCAAAACATGGTTTTAGTGTCAGGGTTACAATTAGGTTATGGTTAGGTTTAGGGTAAGGGTCAGGGTTAACCATTCAGTTTAGATGGTTAGGGTTAGGGTAAGCAGCTAGGGAAAGCATTATGTCAATGAGATGTCCCCACCAGGATATAAATACACACATGTGTGTGTGTGTGTGTGCATGTGCATGTGTGTGTGTGTGTGGAAGCAGGTCTTTTCACATCTCAGTCCAGGCCCTTTGGTTGTCATCACCGTCCACAGGAGTAACATATAAACCTTTAACAGGAGGGTGTGTTTGCGCACAAAGAACTTGTGTAGACATTAAAATAGAACACTCTAATGCACTTGCAGATAAAACAACGTACTTTAAGGTCACATTCCAGACATCGCTTTCTTTCAAGCAGTGGCCAACAGACTTCACCTCTTTTGTGTCTCTTTCTGTTGACCTGTTTAGCTCAATAGCTGCATGCTCCAGTCTGCTGGACCATACAGATGTGCAGGCTGGGTCAGTGGGCCACTCATTCATTTCACTCAGTGCATTTATCCTGTAAATCCAATACATATCAAATGTGGTGTCATCCCCTAAATCAATCCAGCTTGAGAACGATCCTTAAGTGCCTTTAGACAGGACGTCCATTAACACAGTGTTCTGTGTGTATGTGTGTGTCTGTGTCTGTGTCTGTCTGTCTACATTATGCCATCTGGTCTGAGGCCTAATGGATTGAGTGTGTATATAAATTGGGTATGGGGGCTTTAAGAGAGTCTCTCTACCTCAGCAGCATCAATACATGTGATGTGGATGGAAGCTCCACGTTGGCCAGGAAGAGGAGACAGGAAAAGGTGTGCCAGAAAGGAAAACATACACACACAAACAACACGATGGGCTCTCACGGATAACGAAAGAAACAGTTGAAACCAAAAGAAGTTGGTTGATATGAGGCATACTATCATGGGGTTATGAATAGGCTATATAAAAATACCCACATTAAGACCCGCCAGATGTGGTTGATCCTACAAAGAATCATGATTTTACTGAGAAAAACAACCCCCTTATTTAGTGAATACAAAACAATCACTGTTTGCAGACTAGAGCACTTAATCGACTTATGAGTCCATAATAGTCTCTGAAATAAAATCTGAAAGAAATAGTATTAACCCACTGAAAACTCTGCGCCAACACCAGAGTATTTAAAATAACCACTGTTGAGTTTAACACTGTCACTGTATCCCAGGCTCACAACATATTCCCACAGGAGGAACAGGTGCTCGCGGGATCCAGCAAAGAGCACCTGTTAAAATGCCAAATATAACTAAATCACCATATAAAATATAATTACACAGAGAGGAACTCACCAGTGTTGTTGAAGACGTGTCTGAATGTTTCTCCTCAGTCATTCGGCTTTAGTGCTCGAAGTCCAACATACTCTGCTTATGTTTTGTAAGAAAACAGAAAGCTTCGGGATTAAAAACCTGTCCCCAGCTCACCTACATCAATGAACTTTAAACTGCGCTCGCGACGGGAAGAAATAAATCGGTAGTTAGGCAAGCTGTTAGCAACAACTATCCAATAAAAACAAAACCAGTTCAGGTCATTGTTGACAGGCTCGCTGCCTGAGCACCCATCACCCCTCTCTTGTTGTCTCGCCTTTGTTACCAGCAGCATATGAGAGGTAAGGACGGGAGGAAGAAGTGCAGCTGCCCCCGAAGCTCCCGCTGCAAAGCTAACCGCAGGGTAGCTGCAGCTTCCGGTACTGTTTTACAAAATAAAACTACGGCTTAAAAATGTACGGTTGGGGGGATGACTACAAAATCAGCAACTGTGCGAATTAATATAGTGTATACATGCTGTATATATTGCATATACAGTCTGGGTTCAAAAAAGAAACATTTTAGTTTGTAATTGTAACATTGCCAGCACAACGTTTGAAGCGGTTTAGCCTTTACTAATGGAAATATGACTGAAAATATAATTGGGTACAACGTCACACAACATGCCCTTAACCTTAACTATGTGTTTCGTGTTTGGACTTGGATTTGGATTAGTTATTATCGGACTCTTACTGTGAAAATATTTTGTGGACGTTTATTGAGACTTTGCGCATATTTGGTCTTCCAAAACAAATAAGGCATTAAATATTGTGATAAACTGTCGAAAAAATATTTTATTTTTAATTTATCTATGCATGTTGGTGTTGGTATAATACCAGCACAGGTGACAAGAAAGCAGGTGCGCCTCTACTTTTTTGTATCCTACCCCCACCTAGCGTCTGTTTTTGGAACTGCAATGAAGCGTCCATTATTACGTCCGAGCGATCAGTCCCACCACACAACATGTAAAGTGGGCCTTCCATGTCATGTTGACGTTAGGATAACGTGAAGTGAGATGTTTGAACTATTAGCCTATCGCATAATTTTGAGATAGTATCTTCGAAAATCTCATACTTTTTCAGAACACTTGAGTTGACTTAAATATTATGTTTTACTTGTATATAAGTTTTAACTGCAATTGTGGTCAGAACGTTATATTGACTCATCTCGGGCATGAATGTCATTGGTGATTGTGGTCTTTTAATGATGAAGTGTTCTTTTTCCAGGGTGAAATGATTGTACAGTATACATCTTTGTTGACTTTAAAGAACAAGAATTGGGTCCACTAGTTTGATTTTTTGCTTTTGTTTTGTTTGTTTGTTTGTTTTTTCTAATCCACGCAGGCTCAAAATTGACAAGACTTCTCTTAACTTCTCGTTAGTGATCATGATTGACTATAATTGATAGTTTTACATCGCCATGAACTGAGACTGGGCAAACCAAGAAAGAAGCCCCTACTCCAAAATCAATACTATCAAGCTCAAATGAAATTTACAGTTGCCCACAGGGACAACCAAATCCCTTTTGGTGAAAAGTTTTGTGGTCAGGCGAGACAAAGATTAAGCTATTTGGCCATGATGACAAGTGGTGTGTTTGAAGGAGTGAATGTGAGGCTTTTAAACACATCAGCACTGTACCAGCTGTCAAACACGGTGGTGGTATAATCATTCTCTGTGGCTGTATTGCTGCCAGTGCTACTGATACATTGGATAAAGTGGCTGGAATAATGAAAGAGGACTACCACCAAATTTTTGACTTCACCTCGAATCAACAGATTCGTAAAACTTCAACATAACTGATAATATTATTAATAATATTATTAACTAATATTATACCAGAAGCTTATTGATGGCGACCAAAAGCATCTTGTTGAAGTGCAAGTTACTAAGTGGCAATTAACCAAATATTAGGGGCATATGTATATTGAGCCCGTAAGTATATTTTGAATTCTATGTGGATGAGAGAAAATCTAAAAGATGCACTCAGTTTTTGTGTTTTAAAGTCTCTAAAGATTTATGCTGTATGATCGTTCCACCTGGGAAAAAGAAAGGCCCAACAAAATCATTAAAAGCCTCAAATTATCATGGCATTCATGCCCATGTTCAGTGGATGAAAACTATACCTAACAATAATGTTTTAGCTCAAAGTTTGACCAATTGAAAATCCATAATGTTAAGTTACCTAAGAAACAAGTAACTCAATATCCTTTAAGTCTGCTTTCCAAACACACATAGTGACATTTATCTTATTTGGAAATGTAAAAAAAAAAACAGGAGTATTTTATTTAGTTGTATTTGATCATTTTTGCACTCCAGGTCAGACGTTTGTAGACTTCAGGAAAAGTATGATGCGCCGACTCCTGAAAAGCATTCAAACCATCATGAATGAGAAGTAGAGCCGGTCAGTTTGATGGACGTGAGAAGCTGCAATGGCTAATAACATAAAAACATTTTTTAAATGACTGATAACCAATCAGAAAAACATATGCAAATATCGTGCGGCTAAATTTCACAGTCAAATGAGCGGCGTGAGTGTCATTTCACGCGGATCTATTTAACTGGGATGCTCGTACCGCGCAAAGATACTGCGGCATTTCCTTTATACTCGTTGGTCGTAGTGCTTGGTTGGTATCGCTCCGCCGGCAGAGGAAATGCTCCTAGACCAATCACATCTGTGTTTACACCATCACCTGTCAAACACACACCCTCTGGTAGATTTTCTCTTTGAAAGGTAGGATTTCTCAATTTTTTAATCTTTACTTTTTAATGCACACGTGAATGCATTGGGGGGAGTTAAAGTGTAGTTACGGTGGCGATAGAGTCGGTTTGCCTACAAGCGACAAGCAGCCGGGAATAGCAAGGTTAGCGCCCCGAGAGCTAGCGAGCTGGAGCTGGTTATCCGTCCGCCTGGCTTGTTTTTTAGCCGATTATCAGAAAGTCCTTGCGCCTAATCATGTCTGGCTGAGGTCGGCGCGAAGCGATGCGTGTTAGCTCAGCGAACCTGGCTTACTAATGTTTTGAGACCTTCAGTCTGCTTTTAACCGACGTTAGTTAGTTAGGACCAGCCGTGCAGTGCGTCCTCAAGCTAGCAAGAAATACATCAGTTGGCTGGAGAAAGGTGCGTTTAGCGGAGCGGTTAGCTAGCACCGTGCACGGCTGCCTTTTTGTGTTCAGCTGATGCGACTGATGGTTATAACGGTGCACATATTTCCTCCGTTTGTTTCTAGTTTTCTCGCCTAATGTTAGCAAACTAACGTCGTGGAAGCAGGTGGTGACCCACAGTGGGTGCCCGTTTAACCCCCACAACCCTCTGCGTGCTGCGAAGCACCACCACCACCCCCATAACGGAAAGCGCATCTACTGCCGAAAGTCCCGCTTTTAAAACGTTCACTGTGGTAAAAACCACTTGTGTAATAGCTCCAAAATGTACTTTAAGTTAAATGACCCGAGACGGTCACATTACATTGTAACTGCATTAATTATTGCTGCTTCATTAATGTGTAAAGAGACATTTAGCGTGGCGCTAATTTCAGCCGTTCCCATGATTGTGTCTCGGAAAGTTTGAGAGTGCTGCACGTCCATAATTTATAATCTCTTCAAAAGATTGTTTTTATGTGTAGTCCCACTGTGTAAAGTCTGAGGGTATCTTGAGACCCCACTGCCACTTAAGTATCCCTTTTATTTCCCCTCAAGTAGCTTCAATATTAAAATGGTATTATGCCGTAAATGCTCTTTTAGCTTGTTTTGGCATGCCTACAAATATCATCGTGCCATATGCGGTATGTTGTGAATTCCACTGAAATTTAAAATAGCACTGCATGAGCTTCTGTGTCTGACCAACTGGTTGCTGTTGGACTAAAGCTATTAAACCCACTTTCAAGACACATTGCAGCTTTGCTTACAGGGCACAAAAGAAAAGTAGTAGGGCATCTATTTTTTATTCGTTTTTTGTCACATGTGGTGTTTGGAAGCATTTGCTCTCAAGTTTCCTTAGCTGTTGAATTTGTGAAATCTCAGAGGGAGAATTGTTAGAGAGACGAGGAAAGGGAGGGGAATTGAGGAGGAGAGTGAATCAGATCGAGACGGTATAAGGTGCAGTGCAGTGTGGGTGTTTACAGTGTTTACCCAGCCTCCGTGCTGTAGAGCTGTTTGATTTACCTTTGTTCACTTTTAGTCTTTCTTTTTATTTTCCTTCCTGTGCATCCAGGAGCTGAAACACACACTCACACTGAAGCGCCTACGGTAGCCGCTAACTGGACGGACTCTCTGGCAATTGACCTTTTGCAGGTAAGCCTGGGCTCTCTTTCTACAGTGCAGGCAGACAATACTACTTCTGCCTGATCATGTCACCTGCAGCTTTGCCTTTAGAGGGTACAACTGCTGGATCATTTGCAGGGTGGGTGGACTTGCAGAGCTTGGTTCATATGGCAGTCCTGAGAGCACACAGTCACATTTCAGGAGAGAAAGCTTGACTGGAGAATTTCATAGATGTTAGATAATAAAACAATGTCACTGTTGTGCTCAAAATGACTCTCAAACCGTGAATTAGCAGAGATGCTGGAGGTCCTGTGGGTTGTGTTTTTGGACTCACAATCCTGTGGGGCCCACTGTTGTGATGCGAGCTGAGCAGATCTGACCTGTGATGGTGCATCACGAGGAATGTCAGCAGCAGTTGTCTTGGATAGCTCTGAGCGTTTGACTTGTGATAACCTCGTCCCCAAGGCTTCGCGGCACTGTGTGTTTATCTGGCGCTTGTTAAGTGTTAATTGGAGCGTCTCAGGTGCAGCGTGCAGCATCGGTGCAATGTAGCAGAGCCACAGAGGGAGTGTGGTTCTTCAGGGCCTTCTCTAAGCAGTCCTAGCGAGCACAGGGAGGGAAACAATGTGAAAGCAGTTTGATCATAGAGTTAGTGCTTTATCAGTCTGAAATTTCAAAAGCACACAGCAGTGCATTTACTTTTCTGAGGTTCTGATTTATTGTTTCCATTTCAGTGGAATAAGTCTTGAACCATGAGCTCAGTGGCAGTGTTGACCCCAGAAAGCTTTGCAGAGCATCGCAGTGGTCTCAAGGACCAGGAGATTACAGGTAACAAGCTGTTCCTTTCTACTTATTTTTATATTTGTTAGTAGAGTTTTCCCCTTATGAGCCCAAGCTAGTGAGCAAATTATTATCCCAAGTTTAATGTGCTTGGATTGTCTGATATGTGTATTATGTATTTTTGACACAGGCTTATTTTTACTGCTGTTGGCATCTTTGTTGTTAACAATCCTCCCCTACACATACTGTTTTCTTACTCCTTCCTTGCCATTTTTATCTTTGTCTCTCTGGGCCAGGCTGTGTCCCGGAGGATGAGGCCTACATCCCTACCTATCTGGAGGCCTTCCCTCCACTGCCGGAGAAGGGGGCACCAGGGGAGAAGGCTGGAGAGCCGCCTTCGGCATGGGGGAGCAAGATCAGACCCATCAAAGCCTCTGTCATAACCCAGGTGAGGGGCCCACTGTGGGAACTATTAAAAGTGAATGACTGCATTTCTCAGCTCTTTTAATGACAACGGCTGTAAATGAATTTAGCCTCAGGCCTTTTAGCTGCAGAAGAGAAGGTCCAATGAAAGATACATGTTCTGGGAACAACAAGCAAGAAAAAACACTTTCAACCTGTCTGTTCGCAGGTGTTCCACGTGCCCCTGGAGGAGCGTCGTTACAAGGACAACAGCCAGTTTGGGGAGGGCGAGGAGGCCAAAGTGTGCTTGGACATCATGCAGCGAACGGGAGCGCACATCGAGCTGTCTCTGGCCAAAGACCAGGGCCTGTCCATCATGGTCACTGGCAAAGTGGACTCCGTGATGAAGGCTCGTAAAGAAATCGTAGCTCGATTGCAGACTCAGGTAAATGCACTCTTACTACTTATAGTATAATTAAATGATCTGGATTTGGAAAATATTGAGGATATGTATATAAGTTATAAAATAAGGTTAACTCTTGTGAATTGTCTTACTTTCTTTTTGAAAAGCTGGTCAGAGTATGTACAAGTAATCCATGTGAGCAAAAAGTTCTAAATGCTCTAGCACAGGGATGTTAAACTCATTTTACGTAGTGGGCCAGACCAGCGTCACTGCCCTTTCTGTCAGTATAAAGAGATTTAACTCAACATATGAGATGGTTACATTTAATTTTTAATTTAAAAAAGAAAAAAGAAAGAAAAGAGGAATTTTGAAAGTATGTCGATTCTGGCCTCCAGACCTTATGTTTGAGACCCCAGCTCTGTATGATGTTAAAGAGAGAGGATATCCTTAATATTGTTGGCTGTGAGCACAGGCGCTCCATCCGCCTGCTGTTCAAACCTCTTGTTCGTGAGGGGCAACCAATCAGAAGACAGTCTGTTGTCCGTATATTGTGCTGTGTAGGGTTTACATTTGTGCTTCATTCTCGTGACACTTGCCAAAACCTCTGAAACTCAGATAAACTTACACCCGCAGCAGAAGAATTTGAATATGCAGCCATCTGTCTTTGAATAAAAATCACTGTGAAGCAGAAACATCAGAACAGTGGCTGAAAAATGTTTTTGTTTCGCTCTGCTTAATGTTGAAACGTGATCCAAAGACACACACGGAGGGCAAATACCAGCTGCGGCTCGAATAATCCTAACAGGCCAGTTTAGGACAAAAAGTTGAGCCGGAAAATGACCATCAGCTCCCAGGGGTGGCCTTTGTGAGCCTCAGCAGCAAACATGCTGATTTCCACTTCAGTTGGTGCACTGAGGTGCAGCACTTTAGCTGAGCTGCAGTTACTGGTTGAAAAAAGTGCAGGGGTTCTCTGTTCTCTTTTCAAGGTCGAATGCTTTTTGTTTGCCAACTTTAATGAAAACTTTGACAGTATGTAATTTCATGTCATCCTGTTACTTTCCCTGGCAGATGATGAATATTAAAAAAAGGTCTTTTCTGCATATGTCTGTCCATATGCACAAAGCTCCACCAACATTAGAATTAAAAGGAATTTCTGTGGCTGTTGCAGTACCTTGATAAATAAGAGGGTTTATTTGTATTGGGAAACGGTACAAATCTAACTTGCTTGCTCCTGAAAACTTTCTCCCGCTCCTCCAGGCATCGGCGACGGTTGCCATCCCCAAGGAGCACCATCGTTTTGTCATTGGGAAGAACGGCGAGAAGCTGCAGGAGCTGGAGCTGAAGACTGCCACCAAGATTGCTATTCCACGCCCGGACGATCCCAGCGCCAACATTCGCATCACCGGCACCAAGGAGGGAATTGAGAAGGCTCGCCATGAGATCCTGTTGATCTCTGCTGAGCAGGTCAGACAGGGGTGGGTGGGGGTTGTTTGAATGGTAAATGGCCTGCATTTTTTCATAGCGCTTTACTCAGTCCCTAAGGACCCCAAAGCGCTTTACACTACAATCAGTCATTCACCCATTCACACACACATTCACACACTGGTGATGGCAAGCTACATTGTAGCCACAGCTGCCCTGGGGCGCACTGACAGAGGCGAGGGAGAGGTGAATAAATAATTTCTGCTGAACTTGGTTAAAACCAAAACTAATTGTTCTTGCAAGAGATTGCAATGTGAAAAGATACACAAACAGTAACATGAGGAACTAAATTGTTTCTTATTATTCAATATTGAATCATGTTGAACCAACACCATGACTTCATGTTTGATCGACTCTTCTGTCTGCCGTCGTTCTCCTGCTCTTCGTCATCCACTCACCAGGACAAGCGTGCGGTGGAGCGTCTGTCCCTGGAGAAAGCCTTCCATCCCTTCATCGCCGGAGCCCACAACAGGCTGGTGCAGGAGCTGAGCCAGGAGACAGGGGCCCGCATCAGCATCCCACCGTCCAGCCTGCCCAAGGACGAGATCGTCATCACCGGCGAGAAGGAGGCGGTCGCACTGGCTGTCAGCCGCATCCGCGCCATCTACGAAGACAAGGTGAGATTGTTTTCCAGAGATTATTCACGCCCCATCCTGCAGACACAGGACATGAGCAACTTTGCAAAGAATCTAAATAACTTTAATCTCAGGTCAAAAAACAGATGCCCTGTTATGTTTACATTCAGTTAGAAGGTCAAAGGTAATCTCTTCCTCCTTTCAAACTGTTTAGACTCTCAGCAGATTGAAACCCAGACCTCTGGCTCGATACATTTTCATATTTAAATTCGTATTTTTCAATTTTATTATTTCTTGGTAATACTAGTCTGTGTTTGTGGAGCGTCTGTCTGATCACATTTGACTACCAAAGTGTCAGTCAAATGTGGTACTCGAAACAACAGAGACACACGTTTGAATTAACGATGTGCTGAATTCAAGCCTGAATTTAGCATTAAAGGTTTTGTAGCATAATTTGTTGACTAGACACATTTTAAATTTCTGATTTATAGAAAATTGTTCAGAATAAAGGAAGTCAGCGTTGAAGTTAGATTAAAGTCAATCTTGTTAATGGCCTGAACAGTTTTCACTGATTGCTTGTAACCAAATTTAGACAGAAAGGGAAATTTTCTTAAAGGCCGTTACTGTCTGATGAGATTTAGCCAGAAAACTACCTCCACTGATGACCACCCATGATGCTGTCGTTGTAGCATTTTCTTATTATTTGTATCAGTTGATATGTCTATTCACTATTTCTGTATTTTATAGACGTGCACTTACTTCAATCTTCTTGGCTGATTCCAATTTTGACCTGCAAAGTTTGAGCTGCCGATAGCGATTTTTTAACTCTCAGCTTCTTTTAATGCAAAATTTTATTGTCATAATAAAATAAATAGTTACTGCAGTTTGTGGGAAACTGTAAGTTACTGGGTCATCTGTACAGCCACCTTTACCTGACATATTTGTCCTTACCAAACAAAAGTGGGTGTAACAGATTTATATAACAGGACAAATGTCAGGTACTTGCATCAGTTTCCAATATGTTTATAACTTCACCAGATAACACATTGACCCCTCTCTTGTTTTCACTTGTCTCCTTTATATTCATCATAACCGCTTTGGTCCTTTGCTCATAACGAGGCTGCTGGCTCTGAGCTCTGGATAGCTTTAGCCGCTTTGCCTTTGTTTGCTTGTTTAAAATATCCATGTTAAACTGGGTGAGGGGGGTTTAAGTGTGTGATTAGTTGTGTTGTTACTGATGTTTTCATAGTGATGCCCTCGTTTGTGTACTCTCGCATAGTGAAGAGTTTTTTATGCCAACAGCATGCTAGCTTGTGGCTGTGAGCGTTCATGTGACTATTTTTCTGCACTGCTGTTCATGCGTTTCATATTCATGAAACAGACCGGCTCATTATTGGACATGCATGAAGCTCAGTGGCTGATTGGACATCGTCCGATTCTGTCTGCTCCATCAATGCTTTTCT
>VOQK01026363.1:0-24348 GCA_015052645.1 Benitochromis conjunctus
CACAACCATAAACAAGGTTTACAAAGAATGGTCTAAAAAAGAGAAAACATCCAGTAAGTGAACAGAATTTCTCTGGGTGAAAATGCTTTGTCGTCGTGCTTCGTCAGGCCAGACTGCTTCAAGCTGATAAGAAGGCAACAGTCACTCAAATTACCACTTGTTACAACCAAGGTATGCAGAACAGCCTCTCTGAATGTACAACACAGACAATGGAGCAAATGGGCTGCTACAACATCAGAACTCAACGGGTGGCACTTATGTGAGCTAAGAACAGGAAAGTGACGCTACGATTCACCCAGGCTCACTAAAACTGGACATTACAAGCTTAGAAAAATATTTCCTGGTCTGATGAGTCTTGATCCCAGGCTGCAACATTTGGATGTCAGGGTCAGAATTTTGCCTAAACATTAAAGTATGAATTTATCCTGCCTTTTATCAATAGGAAAGGTTGTTCCTGGTGGTGATGCAAGGGATATTTTCTAGCACTTTTTGGGCCCCTTAGAACAAAATGAGCATTATTTAAATGCTATAGCCTACCTGTGTATTGTTGCTAACCATGTCCATCCCTACATCCCTTTAGGTTTAGTTTTATGTAACTATAGTCCCTTAATTACTGTAATTAGTGTTCTTAACAGCAGTAAAAACCTCTTTTATGATTTGAAAAAAAAATTGTTGGGAGAACAATGAAAGTCAGAAACCACAGTCCCAATAATGCTTGTTGTATGTGGACCATCAAAAGGCATCAGAAGCTATTTAGTATGCAGCTATTTAGTAGCAAATTATTGTCTGAGCCTTTAGAATAAAAAGAAAGTATACTTAAGTGTATTTTTGTATACAAGCCAAGTTTTCAAGACATGATTTTACTTTGTAATAGTGTATATATACTGTGATATTTGCATTTAAATAAATGATTTTAATATTTCTTCCACTACTATAAATCATTCAAAGCTAGCCGGCTCTACTTCCCCCTGTCCTCATGGCGGCGCTGTGAGGAAAAAGCAGAAGATCCACTACAAGAGTTCACCAATGAATTTCCGGTTGTCGGCGCACGCTTTCCTCCCGCCGTTCGTGAAACGAAGAGTGCGAACGAGTGCTTCGGCTTTCAGAAAATACAGAAAAAATGAGCAAAGCACACCCACCCGAGCTGAAGAAGTAAGTCAGTGGTCTTTGATAAATAAACGCGCACTGGTTATTTTGAACCTGATTCCCACATAGAAGCTCTGCTATTGTTTTTTTTTCTGCATTGTTTGTAATAGCCATATGCTAACATTAGCTAGCCTGCCAGACCGACTTCTGAAGAAACTGTGACCATGTAACCCATCCTGATGTTTTTCTTTTTCAGGTTCATGGATAAGAAGCTTTCGTGTACGTATGACTCCAAGCACAGATTCAAATGCAACCGGAATGTTAAGAGTGAATCTGTACCTGTGTTTTATTGTTTTAAGCAACAGCATGAAATGTCAAAGCGTAGTTATTGAATGATTTCAGCTGGTAAATTTCACAAATCCTTCTTCGATTACCTCAGCTCACTGTTTGTTGAGGGTCTCATAACAAAGGGCAGACATGTAGTGCATGCAGTACACATAGGGGAAAATTTATTTTAATATGCGCAGCGTGTTGTGCTGCTGGGAAGTACTGCTATAGAAATGCGATGGTTAGGACAAATGTTGATATATTGTATAACTTACACAGTAGGGCATCCCTACTGTCTTTCATTGACAGTATACTATAATTGTGAGATGTCTTTAAAAGTTTGAAATTGTATTTAGTTAACCTTGTTGTAACCCTAGGAATAATAAGTTACACACTGGGTAAGTCAAGAACCTTTCACAGACGTGGACTCAAAAATTAGGTTATATGATAGCATTAACATGTGGATGTCTTACTTTGCTGTATGTAAATATTGGTGCTGTCAACATTGACGGTGTTAACGCAGTCATCACGATTAACCCGATTATAATTTTTAACGCACTCAACCTGTCTGGAGCGCAGAATGGACAAACTGCCCGAAATGCATTGACAGAGACATTTCAGGGATTTTGAGTCAGTCTGCACTCCAGGTGGGTTAAGCTGCATTAACGCGTTAACGCCGAGTAGCCCCTCACACGGATTAATCTGCGTTAACAGGGATTTGCCCATTTTGACGCGTTAGCGCTGACTGCACTAGTAAATATACATGGTAGTATGTGGGGAATCTAAACTTTGAGTTTGAAGATGGAGCAGTTTATAAAATTTGTCATAGTGATTTCTTTTCTCTTCTTTCAGTGAAGTTGAATGGAGGCAGACACGTACAGGGCATCTTGCGGGGGTTTGACCCTTTTATGAACCTGGTGGTGGATGACTGTCTGGAGATGGGCCCTGGAGGACAGCAGAACACGATTGGCATGGTGGTCAGTAGATTTGTCTGTCTTAATTTTTGGAATTGTCACCAAGGGCCATGAAACTATTCCTTCTGTTCAATTAGTTTAGTTTGTGCATCCTCAACTAACCAAAGAAAAGTTGTGCACTTAACATAAACACAGCATTTTTATCTTCAAGCAATCCACTCTCCTCTCAACTACAGCCCATATATTTACCAGAGAGTTCTGGTTATGACAGTGTCAGACTTCATATTCGCCGTGGTCTGAACACATTGCAAAGAGCTCTCATTAACAGCCTGATCTTTCCTGGTGGTTTTAGCTGTAGTATATTAACAGGATTGCCAACGCTCATTTGCACATGAACCCTTTGCATTTTTGTCACACTCTGTTTCAGCAGATACAGAGTGTGACCTGATGACATTAACCATGACCTGAACAGTATCAGATTGTTATGCTTGTATTATACTTGAGCAGGGGTAGCATGAAGGCAGTTCCTTGGCAATCACAGACTGCCTGCAGAGAGTTTGTTGTTGATGGAGCGTTACAACCAGTGTGTGGGTCACATTTCCACGTGCTTTCATTGTTCCATCAGCCAGCCTCAGAGAAGTGTTCTCAATACAAAGAGCTGAAATGCACAGTGTGTTCAAAAACAATGACAAGTGTCTACTGCAGTCACTATCTGTGCTTTTCATGCTGTATTTTTTTTCCTTTGATGTTTGTGTCCTACCCACTATCGCTCCCTTCTCTATTCCAGCCCAGTTGTCAACCAATGAGCATTTGTGTCATCCATATGAATCATTGTCATTCATTTCACAATCGTTCTAACTTAGTTTGAAGCAGGAATTATACCGTCAGTGAGTCTGCTAGGGTCCACTTGGGTCCCACTGATATAAATTTCATCATCATATGGTAAATGCAGTTTGTGCCTGCCTGCTTTTTTTGACTATGTGAACTCTGTGTCTGTGGATAATTTACCTTATAATCCACCAAGTACACATTTCCCCCAGGCCATGAACTTCAAACAACAGGAATGACAGCTCGGCTGTTTGATATAATCTAGGCTTAAAATCTCAAGAAAAGCTGTTTGCTTTACCTTCTGTGAATATGATACTAAATGCTGTTTAGATTTGGAGAGCTCAGTGCTTTATTTAAAACCTTTAGGACATTTGTCATGATGACAGTGTGTTTACTCTGTGTGGTATTGTTTTTGTTTTTTCCAGGTCATCAGGGGAAACAGCATCATCATGCTGGAGGCCTTGGAGCGAGTATGAGAGCAGAGGAGGCATCTGAAGAAAATGACCCCTACTTTTTTTTTCTTTTTTTTTTCTTTTACATTGTTGTCCCTTTCTGGTTCCTCAGTAAAGAGACAAAGCATTTGTATTTGAATTGTGAGATGATAGATACAGTCTTTTTGTTTGGACTTTTGAAATGTGTGACCTTGTGAATAAATCAATTTTCTTTGTAATTGGTTTCCTGCATTCCGTTTATATCACATTACCACAATACAACAAGTTATTGTTCTGTTACTGTCAACGTGTTACTATAGCAACAGGCAGAAGAAACTGCACACTAAATATGATGGTAAGGTTTTCTGAGTGTGTTTTCTCTACCATCTTATACACTTCCACAGAGACTCTTCACTGGAGTCTTAACGGATTAAACGGCTCAAGAAAAGGAGTCTAGCTGGACTGATATAAAATACTGTGCAACACCTCATTTCTTTATTTTTTTGCTACTAGGAGCCAAATTTTCTTGGGAATTTTAAGGGGTTTTTACATAGTGGAGTCCTCAAAAGCTTAGTTTTTCTTGGAGATTGGCTGCTGCTGAGCTCATTTTTAGTCTAGTCCTTATACCTGGCATTTTCAAAAGAAGGAGAAAAACAAATTTATGTAGTATATTTAGGTATGTACTTAGTTACTGCCTTTTACAAAAATTTCATTTCTTCCTGCTGCTTTAGAATCTGCAAAGATAACAGCCTGATAGATGTAAGGTAGTGTTTTTTCACCAATGACATGACTCTGAAAGAGGTGTTAACTAAATATTTGACACAAGATTGTGTGAAGTTTGTGCTTAAAAATTTTGGGGAAACCCAACAAGTGAAGGATTAAAGGTGTGGCAGGCCTGAAACATTCTACAGCAGGCAAACAGTAGCTGAATGTCATGTCCTTAAGAAATACAAGGAAAAACCAGCAGAGATCTGGCACAGGCCCTTTACTGACCCATCTACTGTTCACAAAAGACTCATCAGAAATGGTCTAAGTGAAAGGGTGGCTGTCAACAAGTCATCCTTAAGGAAGAGAAACGGGCAGAAAAGGCTGAGGTATGTGTGTTCATATAATTTCCTTAGGGATTATTAAAGGATTCAAAAACAACAATGTCATTCCTTTTTTAGCCTCTGGATACTGTTGTCCTTTCCGTGTGTGTCAGCAGCACATAAAAACTGCATCTGGACAAATCTGGTAAAGACAATTTTGCTGACCTTATTCCTTAATATGACTTAGAGTTTTCTCTCCTGGACGTTAAATACCTGGCCTGAGCGGAATTGTCACTCAGGTTTCAGTTCCGGTGTGTTTGAGTGCTGTGCATGTGTATTCATAATGCGCAAATGCTGACGGCGGGTCGACAGGGGGCGCACTCCCGACGACTTCCCGTTCAGGTAGACTTTTATTTTGAAAGCCGAGTGTCGTCAGTGCGGACGCATTTCTTTACGTTCTGTGTCATAGCTGTTTTAACGGAATGTGGAAAGTAGCGATGTCGGAGGAAGTTGCCAAGGCTTTGCAGTCGGTAGTGGAGCGGGTGAACCAGGCGGCGGCCCGGCGGCCTAAGGTAACTGCAGGCCGGGATGCTCTGCTCGGGAGCGCCGCTGCCTTCGCTCCTCTCTTGGGGCCCTGAGAAAAACGTGCTGCGGCAGCACGAATCGTTATGTAAGGCTGCCAAACACTTCAACCTTTGGATGGAGACAGTCGGGCTTGTGGCAGCACTTTCATAACAGCCCGTGCATGCAGCGTGACAGTGCGTGCGGGGAGCATGGTACAGTACACGCACTCTGGCTGCGTTTGCGTGTTAGTCAGAACAGATGATGTCTGTCAGTTACCCATTCCATTATTGTGTGTGTGACTGGTGCTGATCTCCTCACACCACAGCTCTGTGGGAAACGTCCACGAGTGTAGATGTCCTTTTCAACAGGTGCCACTCCATTCAAATAGAACCAAGGTTGATGTAGGTCACAGCATTTTCCCACTGTCGTGCACAGAAACCACTGACAGGTATGTGCACGACAGTTGGAACATGTTGTGAGCTGTTTTATCCAAATGATGAGGAGCCGCTGAACGATCTGTAGCAGGATCTGAATGCAGCCCTTGTTTTGGATGATGCTGACAGGGCTGACTTAGTCCTCTGCAAAAGACCTCTGCTTACATGCTGCATCACACGCTGATGCTCACTGATACAGATGAAAAATGAACTTGCGTTGTCCTTCCTCAGACACTACCAGCTGTACCACCCCGCCTTGTAGCCGTCAGCAAGACAAAACCCCCAGAGATGGTCGTGGAGGCCTACAAGCAAGGGCAGCGGAACTTTGGGGAAAACTATGTGAGTGTGCAACACTGCCAGCGTCTGCATGACCTGTGAGGAGAATGAAGGTGGACAGTAATACAGATCACTGACGTTGCCCTTCGTCTCTCCCTAGGTGAATGAACTTGTTGACAAAGCTTCAGATCCTCTGGTAGGTTCACACATTTTAGAAGATTGGATTGCTCCTCCCCCACCCCATTCTGTGACCGTGTTTCTTTTCCCTTCATCCAGATTTTAGAATCATGTCCAGAAATCAAGTGGCATTTTATCGGCCATCTGCAGAAGAATAACGTCAACAAACTTTTGGGTGAGTGACCATCAGCTCTCCCGTAGAAGTTACAGACCTGGGACACGCTCTCTCGGGGTGCTTTGTGGTTATTGTAAGGTTTTATGTAAGCCTAAAAAAAACCCCCAAAACATCTGGTCCTTAGCAGGTCTGAAAATTAGGTAGATAGATGAACAACAACACATCATATTACACCATGTCATTATCTGTTTTAACTTCACTTTAACAAAATGAAGGCAAAATGTCACAGCAGTGTTTGAAAAACAAAGTACACTCTTACTGCTTCCATTGTAATTAAAGAGGAAACAATCACATACTTCTAATCAGTATAAGCGTCTCAATAAAGGCAGACGTTTTGTCAAGTGTGATCATTTGGAGCATTCAGGCGTGTGTTAACACAGTGTCTCGGAGGGAAGACGATCAGCAGTGATCTTTGAGAAGTAGTGTGGGAAGGGCCATGAAGCCTGACAGGTGTACTTTCTCTTTACCGTGACTGTACCAAATTAAAGCTATTTCTAAAAAAATAAATAAATAAATGAACACATAAAACAACATGATACCCTTTCATACTCATGTCAGCAGGAGTGCACAATCTCTTCCTTGTGGAGACAATCGACTCAGCAAAACTGGCTGACAGGGTCAACAGCTCGTGGCAGCGCATCAGAGGAGCCAGCACACAGAGGTTAAAGGTCATGGTTCAGGTCAACACCAGTGGAGAACAGAGTGAGTGCTTCTTGGGTGTGACGATCTGATCACCAACACTGCTGCTGTTATATGAACAATGTGTTAAATGTTTGTCTTAGGCAAACATGGCTTGCCACCAGAGGATACGGTGAACACGGTGAAGCACATAGTGACTCAGTGTCCCGCCCTGCACTTCTCAGGACTCATGACCATTGGGCGCTACGGCTACGACCTCACTCTGGGGCCCAACCCAGACTTCCAGGTACAAAACAATCACAGAACAGTTACATTTACATTTACCTGTGATCATTTTTGTGTGCACCAAGAAAAATGTTTCATAATAATTATTACCTTTATCAATATTCGTGTCACTCTGTAATCCTAACAATATCCCTGCACAGATGCTGCTGAGTTGGAGGCAGGAGGTGTGTGACAGTCTGAAGCTGCCTATGGAGGACGTAGAGCTCAGTATGGGTATGTCCACTGATTTTGAACATGCGGTGAGTATCACTCCTATATGGAAGCTGGTAACAGCAATTTAAAAAACTCAATGCAAACTTTGAGTGTCCAAGTTCTGAAGTCAAATTTCTTTTGCTTCAGAGCATGCACTTTGATTAAAGTCACTGATCCTCTGTAGGCCACAAATATCTGTGTAAAATCCCACATCAGCACCTACATCGCATTTCCTAAAAGTTGAACATTGAAAAAATATCATCCTTGTACTGGCACTGCAGAAAAGATCAGTGGAGTCATCACGAAAATCTGACTGTCTCCACAAACATTTGTCCCAAACTTGACAGAGTCTTTGGACGAGTCTTTGACTGCATTGTTGCTGCTATTTGATTTAAATCGACACATCCAATATTCCTTCTTTTTAACTGTTGCTTTTGTTTTCTTTGCTTCCATGTAAAGATTGAGGTGGGTTCCACCAACGTGCGAGTGGGTAGCATCATATTCGGCAACAGGGAGTATCCCAACAGTGCACTGAACACTCCTAATCCAAGTCCCGGTCCTAGTCCTGGTCCCAGTCCAGTTCCCAGTCCAGAGAAAACATCTAAGATGGTGTCAGAAGATGCCGCCAAGAAGATGCAGCACCTCACCGTGTCTGAACGCTAAGAAGGAGCATCTCCTTCTTTGAAATACCTTTAATTAAAAAAGCAAAACAAAAAACAAAAGAGCTCTGCTCTTCACATGCAGAACGAACAGTGAAGCAGATCTTTTCCACAGAGGCTTGTGGAGCTAGGATTGAGGAATCCTACATTCATTGTAAATTGTATTTGAATAATCCTAACTTTTGTGTGCCCTTGTTGCAGTTTAAGCATTAAAGTGGCATTTGGCACAGAGCTAGTTAAACCTTTTTAACGTTGTTTAACAAGTGTTATTAACTTTTAGTGCTCTGACTTCCTCCTCATGGAAAACCTTTTAGTGAAGATAACTGGATACAAGACAAACTACTGAAAACACGACGACTTCAGTGTTTTTGCGTGAGGTTTCTTTGGATTTCTTGTGCTGGTGTGATATTTTCTACTTTTCCACTCAAACACATGACTGTGCTGAAATGTGTCTCCCACAGATGAGGACCTCCACAAAGCACAGTGTACCGCTTTTTTTGAACACATGATACAAAGACCTGATTTAACAAATAAATAATTTCCCTTTATAATGACACATTGTATTGTGTGTTTGATATTGTTCCGTTGGTGTGCCAAAGGTGACAAAATTCTGTCTTGATATTAACAAACCTGAGCGTAAACCCGAGGAAGTGTTTCTGTGTAGCAGTCTCGTGTCTGTGCTGTGGTGATTTGTTGGAGGTGAGTGTGAGGGTTAACCTATGCAAAGTGGTGATTTTGTTTCATCATCCGTCTAGGTTTTCA
Organism: Benitochromis conjunctus; assembly: GCA_015052645.1. Lineage (NCBI taxonomy): Eukaryota > Metazoa > Chordata > Actinopteri > Cichliformes > Cichlidae > Benitochromis > Benitochromis conjunctus. The sequence goes on from VOQK01026363.1 coordinate 8,778, forward strand.
CACTGCAGCTCTGATGGTGTAGCAGTGATTTATTTACTGAGCTCTTTGTGTGTCTTTTGTTTTTTTTCTGTCAACATTGGGTAAAAAAGGTCAGTTTGTGATTTAATGTGTGGTTACTGTCCTACCGAGGCATTTCAGCATTGTTTGGTTTGGAATCTGGCTCATAGGGAAGCCAAAGCCAAGCAATAAATTTTATTGTTGAAACGATGATCCATTTGCTGTGCATTTCTTCTCCTTAGGACAAAGTGGCACAAATAACTTTTAAAAAATACTTTTTTTTTTCCTTTTCCTTTTTTTTTTTATTAAGCATGTGAAACAGGCACCCGGACCACAGTAAAAAACAGAATGTTTCCAGAATAGCAATTTAACATCTCTGAAAAAGCTTTAGTGCCTGAGCACATGATGTCTGTGGATCTGAAATTTGATCTAAACTCTGCATTTAAGTAATGATTATCTTGTTGAAACTTGGAGCTCTCGTGACTCGGATCAGAAATCTTAAAATGCTGTCCTGCTAATAAATGGATCCCAAAGTTACAGTCAACTTGGCTCTAGCCCAGCAAAAAAAAAAGTCACAACTGTTCAATAAATAAGTTTTGTTGAAACACAATCTAGTGTCAGGAATGATAAGTGTACAGGGTCTTGTAGTATTAAATCCTTGTAAAAGGCATTAGAAAAGGGCAGCCAGTATCTATACACACATTCCTGTTGTTAATATCATAAACTGACCCAACAGATACATCTGGTATACTAAAAACAATACAGTCTGTAGAAGGATGGATGGTAACACTTTAACATTTCATTTCACACAAACAAGCAGCATATAAAAGGTTTATAGTATAATTGTAAGCATAACTTAACAAGTGATTTCATATCAGTATAGCTTCTGTAAAACACCTGTAAGAATATTAAAGCTATAGCTCTAAAATATTCAATATGTTAAATAGGTATTAATATTATATGTGTATAGCTATATTTAGCTATTAGGCTAAATATAGCTATAAAAACTCACAATGAATTGAATAAATCAACCTAATGCATATCACAGTATCATGATTTCATTGCTATTGTGGGCAAAGTATCATGAGTTAATCTTTGAATACCTGTATGTGTATTTAACACAGCTCTGGAATAACTATAAACTATTTATTATGCTGCTTATAAATACTAACTAGGAGTTAAGGTCAAGCACTGAAATGGGTGCAAAAGGAACCAAAGGCATTATAGTGTATGCAGAAATGTATGTACCTGGTGAGTACAGCTGAATCCCATGGTTAAAAGTTACAAAACCTGTGTGAAACTGTAACACTAACAATGACCAAAATAAAATAATACTACTTGTAACAACTTCAGCATTCTCATTTTTCTTCATATACAATCACAAAAAAACTTTTTCCTGCACTTTAAGATAGAAAAGTGACACGTCCAGTGTTGTCAGGATTACACAACAAACCATGTTGAGTTGCTGTGGAAAAACTAAAAGGAAAGAAAAAAGCAAAGAAAAAGCCAAATTACTCGGGACACAAAAGTGTATCTGCAGATTTGCTTGTACCATTATGGCTAATATGAGGACCAAGTGTTTCCTCCTACACCCCTTTGTTTGGGTGAGCAAAGTCCGTCTGCCCGTGTTGTTTCCTGATTCTGCTCACACTCACGTTACACCAGTTTCTTGGCCTCAAAGAAACTCTTCAAGTGCTTCATCTGCCAAATACCAGTGACGATGAGGATAACCGTCTGAGCAATGGACCACCAGAGAACACGCTGGTTGGTGCTCTCACTCGTCATGCGAAAGCGCTCCTCACGATACTGCAGAAGACAACAAGCACATTCAAGTCACTGCAGTGGCTTAAACTGCAACTCCAATACTTCTGACATAAAACAGAACTGTTTGTTTACTCACCCTCTGGTAGTTTTGCTCCTTCTGGATCTGTTCGACTTGATCCAGCAGCTGTCGGACTCGTAGCTGCAGCTCAGTGAGTTTGTCCTTAGCTGCAATTTCTGGATAGTTGTTGGTATGTTCTCCCACCTGAATGTCCAGATGCACTCTCTGCAACATGAGAGTAACAGACACTTTAGATTTACTTGCTTTTCAGTCAACTTCAAATCAAGAACTTCATTAGAATAAGCTAAATTGATGTACTAACTAAAACCTTAAGTTCTATTTGGGAAATGGTGACTAAACTTTTTGACTTAAAATGTCTGGTATAGCTGCACACTGTCCTTATGAACCATTCTTGATTATCTCCCAGAAATACATTATTTTAGACCTTAAAATTTCACTCAGGTCTGGAACCAAAAAGTAGCAAGTTCTCCTTCCACAGAAGAAGACCGATGACATCAGTGGGATTCTTTGTTGGTAATGTATCCTTGATTATGATGTTTTCACTCAAAACTAGTGGAAATACTAACTGCTTCAATTGCTAGAACCAAGGTCCCAAGAATATTGAACTGTACTGATTCAAGAGCCTCAGCTAATCTGGTGGAAAACCCTCCAAGAGGCTCAAACAAAAGGAACAGAATGGGCTTAGGTCATTTCCAGTATAGCTCTGCCTAGCTTCAACCGGAAGACAAATGTAATGAGTCAGGATAAGTTAACACACCCATATTTATTGGCTGTATTATTTTACAGCGCATACAGTATGTTCTCTGGATACTGGCATACTGTTCGCGACTTCAGCCTCAGGTGAAGTGCAGACCAGACAGCAAGTTGAGGTTTATTTCATATATAAATATTAAAAGAAAACAATTTATCAGCTACTTTTAGCTAGCAATTTCAAACTTATCAACTGAAATTGCTCAAATATAAGCAATCTCTCCCTGTTGTAACCATTTATATGTTACATTTGACTAACATCACACTTTTTGATTCTTTTCTTAACGATTTATCAACTACTTTTAGGTAGTTTATTTTTTAAACCACTAATTTAATGTACATTTTAAACATTTATACACTGCTTAACACTACTCAATTACTGTTAAACAAATGATAATTATTTTAAATGGAAAGCAGTCTGGCAGTTAAAAAAAAAAGTCAGAGGTGCAGTTATTTACATACCAGTTTTCCACCTGCAAACAGAGTCATCTTGGTAGAGTTTGAATGCAAACAGATCTGATGCTCTCCAGGTGTATGGGAGGTAAATGTGAACCGTCCATCTGATCCATACTGACGAGAAAGGATGATCTGGGGAATGTGTAAGCAGATTGAATTTATATGTTCCACATGCAGGTGTGTATTAAAAAACTATGGCGCTAAACTGGTATCAAAAGGGTTGCAAAAGTGTATGCTATAACCCAGAAGGGTAAACTAAGATTTACAAATGTGTGTGTGTGTACTCACAACTGCGGGCTCCAATTCACACAGGAATACAAAGCTATTTTGAATGAAGGTAAAACTCTTTTGCAAATGCATATATCCAAACCTGAATAAATACTCATCATTTATGCACATTTTTAAGTTCAGCTACATACATTTTAGGATTTTTGCTTACAAAAGGCTTCCTCCACATAAAATATATCCAAAAATATATGTGGCACTATTTTTGCTCACTTACATGCACAGATCGCCTAAAATGCACAGATCAAGTCAGAGATGCATATGGGGTTTTGGGACTGTTTTCACAGTGTCAGCTTAGCACAGATACACAAACATAAGCATCATTCAAGTCCTCTTGGAAAACTGGAAGATGTGGCAATCTTGTGGCTTTCTGTATTATTCCAAAAACACAGACATTTTTGTTTTCTAAATAAACAAAAAAAGCTTGTCACCCTTCAGCTAGAAAAATTAGATGTACCAATTACAGATCCTATACATTAATCTATGAAGGTTAATATATGGTTCAAATATGCTGCTGCTTCCTGGTGGATGCTCTTCTGCTATAAAAATAGCCAATCAGTATGCCTCTGCAGATGGGAGAACACCATGATAAGCCATCCATCTGGCTCATCCTCTGAAGTGAGAACAAGATATCTAATCTGTTGTATAATCTGAATATAGATATAATTCAGGTGATGTGGGATAACTACATCTGAATCACCTTACCATTCTCGGAACACAGCAGAATATCATTCATCTTTGCTTAATGACTAACAAACATATGTAAGATTTATGAAAACAAAAATGATCAAATTTATATAGCTGAACTTAAAAATTTGTGTGACAATGATGAGCGTTTATTCAAGTTTTCATATGTGTATTTTGTAAAATTGTCTTTCGTGTTTTCAAATTGCTTTGTATTTGTATTTGTATTGGAGCACACATTTTTGACTACTCAAAAATACAAACAAATTGTACCATTTTGCAAATCTTAGTTTACACTTGTGGAACATAGCATATTCATTTGTAACCATTTTGAGATTAATTTCACTCCATGAAAAAATCTCTCTCTTTACCTTTGTGTCTGGATCCTTGATCTCCACATGCATCCCAAGACCAGGGGTGGATGGGAGGAAGGAACCGGTTTGTTTGTCCCACAGTTGAGTCCTGTACTTTCCTTTTAAATAAAAACAAAAACAAAAAAAACAAGCAAACATGCCATCAATTGATCAAGTAATCATTCACTTCTCAGTTCTCTTTCACTTCTGCACTGCTAACACAGCCAGTGAAGTACGTTTATATTAAACATACTGTTGGAAATACTATCATAACAATGAACAAGGGTATTTAATAAACGCAAGTTGTACAGGGTCAGGATATAAAAACACACTGAGTGGTAAAGCATAAAAAGCAAAATGGGGTAAACACAGTTTATTTTTTATTTCAAATGTTCGATGCATTAAAGTATAACTAAACAACAATTCTCATTGGATTTTGTAGTTTTGACAGTCTTTAACATTTATGCATGTTTGAGTATAAAAATGACAAATTCAATTTATAACTACACAACAAGTCACCACCTTTTTTGTCCTTTTTTTAAAACACAAAATTCACCAGCTAGTAAAAGTATCTGTGTACAGAGGCCTAAATTGGAACTTTTTAACTCAAAACGCCACTGCTGCAGTTAGTCAAATCACTGCTGGCAGAGCATTGAGAGCAAGACCAAAATATTAAACTGTAAGTCTAAGAGAACTTAGACTCCGAGAAGCTTCTTCAGTTCTAAGGAATTGAAGAAGCTTCTCGGATGAGAGGTGAAACATCTTCAAGCAACGTAAAGAAGTCCAGACGCTTTTCTTTCCTAAGCTCCTTAGACAACGATGACCTGGATGACTGAGAACCTTCACAGACATTAAGGGCCAAAACACTCAGAGTTAACAGATTGTAGCGTTATAGTGTCACCATTTTCTTACACCTAATTACAGCAGCATTTTTAAAAAAAATCATTTCTTAGATCATTTTAAGAATGTTTTAGCATTAACTAGTTGGTGTTACATTTCAAAGCATCCAGCATCAGTCAGCCTACTCTTTACATTTTTGACGTTCTGAGTGCAGCTAAACCCACACCCTAAAAATGCATAAATACATAAAATGCAAAGATATGAGATATATAAGAGTCATGTAAGGTAAATAAAATTTTGTGGATACTGTTCCTAAAATTGGTTTAAAAAATACTGTCATATATTAGATCCATTTCTAGTAATATGCATATTGTTACCCAGTATGAAAAAGAAATTGAGTTTGGACAATTTTTAGATAAAAAAATTCTTGGTTAAAACGTGTCATATTTAAAAGTATTACACCATAAAAACTGAACTAGAGTAAAGATCCATATGCTTAAAATGTACCCAATCAAGTGTACTGTGAAGGTTATTTGCCACAAATAGATCTTCGGGGAGCAGTGGCAATTCAATTCGAGTGAAGGCAAAGCTAAACTTTCTAGAAATGGACAAATTATGAATTCAAGGCCGGCACAAATATTTACAATACTATTTCGGCAATACTTAACACTGATATGGGTTGTTTAACCCTTCAGTTTTACCACGTACCACTTCAACTATGCTAGCTTCACGTGTAAAATACTGTTTAGCTAACTGAGAATAGCAAACCGATTGCCTTTTTAGTCGGCCAAAACTTGACAGTTTGCGGTTTAAACACTTTAACCGGTGTGAACACCGTGAAGAAGTCTTCGTGTGGTCCTCGCTGTCATTTCCAACGCAGCATCTCTGGTGCAGCCAGCTGTTAGCATCCACTGTTAGTTAGCTAGGTTATGCTAACAAGCGAATAGTCCTTACCAATAACCATGGTCTCATCCGGAATTTCTTCAATGAAACATTTTTTCTCCGTCTCCCCTATATGAAAATAAAGGCTGTCACTTGGATAAATCCAAGCTAGTAATAAAATAACTCCAGGAGCCGGGAAAAGCAGCATCTTGTAGCCTCTTAGGCGCATCAGCACAGGAAGCTGTAAAGCCGCTGCGCCTGCCTGACGTTTCTCTCTCGGCGAAAGAAGGAAGGGGATTTCCTGGTACATCGTGAACGCTGTGCCCTGGGTTTGGCCTCTCAGGCAAGATTTTCTTCCACGTTCGTCAACGATTCACCCCGTGAAAAAGTTTTATATTTTATTGCACAGACCTTTTCAGTAAATTTAACAAATAAATGTAAAAACTGAAGCATAGAGTATCCAAACTGATTATGGAAAGGAATAAATCCTAACAGAAACCTAAAGTATTATGAAAAAGAAAAACATATTAGTAGTGACCAAAGCCTCATCTTGGAATTGTTGAATTATTCAGATGCAGCTGAAACCAAGAAATGTATTTTGTTTTAGGCCTTTTTATTGACTTAATACAAGTGAGTTCTGATTTCTTTTATAGCCCCTTAAAGTGACAATGTCATTATGTTTTAGAAAGATATTAATAGTTTATTATAATTAATTTCAGGATATACCCAAAATATCTAACAACTTTTAGTCACTGAAGTATTGTCCGTTAGTACTAATGGTACCAATATTGAAAGTTAATATTTATATATATATATATGCCACTGTTATGTCACTTAGCTGTAACTACTGTGTCTCTGTGTAATTTAGGAATGAAATCAGCAAAATCGGTAAAACTGGTCATTTAAGCTTTGAGCATGTTAGTTCTTTTAAAGCTAACAGCTAGAGTGACAGTGATTTCAGGCTGGTGCCACAACAGTACAGTACATTTAACATTTGAGTTGATTGATTTGATTGGTCTGAGACTTTTAGGTGGTGCAGAGCAGCACCTCATTGTGAGACTGACAGAAAACTGCGTGACTGACCCGAACATTCGATTTTAGCATGTAAGTAACAAAGTCAATAAATCAATTATTTTAAAAAAGGAAATATTAATTATTCTAAATCCATGTCATGATGGTTCCTGTCAGATAAAATGCTGACATTTTGTAAAATAAACCACATTTTGGGGATTCATTTCAGTTAAAACGAGTCGCCCTCTGAGTGAGTTTTAGAAGATATTCTATTCATTCTAATAAATAATAGGATGTGAACCGTTTCAAACTAGCAAGACGTCTTAAACGATTGAAGAAAGGGGTTGACAGCCTGAGAGACCCAACTCAGGGTGAAATATTCCCTTTCATTTCCTGAGCTAACAACACTCGCTTCAGCTTTAACAGATAGCTCAGCCCACACGGTCAGTCCGTTGGAATAATATTACAAACCAGGTACAATATCTTTCTGAAGACAACGGCTCGTTAATGTAGTTCTTGTTTAATGTCAGTCAACAAGTGCCTAACATTACTTTGTTGCCTTTTTGGTTTGTTATCCTAGCTAGCTCATTAGCTAAGTCGCTAGCTGTGTAGCGTCAGCTCCCGGCGCCCTGACGCTGGTTTAATTACGTTAAATACCCTTACTAACAGTTTGTATGTGACTGACAGCTGGGTTGTCTGATACTCTACACGACTGGAGTGAAAAAGAAGATTGGGTAAGTGAAGTTTCACATAGTAATGCAGCTACATTACCTGTCAGATGGGCTTAGAATTAGTACTGGGGACATGTTTGATCCTGTCTGTTTTGTTGGGGAGAAAACAACATGTTTATAACGTTACCTATAACACAGCTGGGGCGATGTGGTGCTTTTGGCTAAAATCGACGACTGGTGTTATACTTGAATTAATCTAGTTTTGTGTCGAGTCCATTGCCTCGGTAATGTGGATGACGTAATGTTTTCCTCCATTCCTGTACGTCAGCTCAAAAATCACTTGCATTTTATCGGTGGCTCATGACACAGAAGTCTATCATCAGGCCAGATACCCATCTCACACACGAGCTGGACTGGGATTAAGACGTTGTACTAAAGTGAAAATGAAAGTTTACAGCCCGGGCCGCCTAAAGGGCGCTGAGGCCTGGTCTGCCATGTGTCATGTGATGAAGAATGCCGGGATTGTCGTCGGCATGTTGATGTTCAACATTAATAACGGTTTAATTAAACAAGAAATATATGTGATGTAATGTTGATGTGTTTCTGCAGTGATGGTGCAGCCACAACCCGATGGCCCCATGCAGTGGGAGATGTCTGGAGAAGAGAGTGGAGGGACCCTCAGAGTCCCACCAGAGCTTGCAGCCAATGAAGTGGTGACCAGGTTGTTGAGTGACAACCAGCAGCTTAGAGGTAAGAATGTTCACACGAAAAAAGGTCACTTAAAAGAACATCACTCCACTGAGTGATGAGCTCAAACAGACTTTCTTAAGGGATTGCTTGTACTCCCTCTTTTACAGTATGTGTGGCAAGATGTATCTTAATCTAGTATGTGAGTAAACATGTTGTAGAAGCAAATTTTGTCCCTTAAAAGCCATTTTAGAAGCATATTTATGTGGTTCATTATTTTAAACCTTATATCTATATTAACTCTTGAATTCAGTGGTCACTGGGACATACAAACTGTATGCAGAGATAACAAACACTTTCAAAGGTTACTGACTTTGCTCCAGGATGAGGTTTTAAAAAGCTTTTTTCCCCTACAAGTTCTGTTTCTATCAGCCGTCTTTGCTCTTAAAGTGTCATATCTCATTCTTACAATGTCTCTAGTGTTAGTCACATTTGAATAGTAAGGTGAAGACCCTACAGTATAATAGAGGGAAAACCCCAAAGAGCAGAGCAAGAATCTGATGATGGTGGTGAGGCAGAACTATCTTTTAACAGGAAGAGATGTCCAATTTGTACATTTGTAAAAACCTCAACCTATTTTCAGATTTCCTAGTGAAATGAAATCTACAGATGTGCACACAGATATTGGCTGAAAAATAGACAGTTCATGAGTTACAGCTATACTTGTGCAGCGGTAATAGGGCTGTGTGATATGACAAATTATATTGGATGATGAAATGAAAACATCTATTGTTTCATATTATACGCTATTGTTTGTTTTGTGGTGTCACAAAATACACTGTTTACGGCAACATTTTTTCGTTTTCGTTTGGATGATCACTGTGTGGATGCAGGCAGAGAGAATACCAGCAAAAAGAGTATGGAGAGAGTTTACTGATGAGAAGCAAAAAAGAGCCATCAAGTGCTCAAAATAAACCTTAGACTCAAACGTTAGAACGGGCTTTTCCCTGCAGCACGCCGTGTAAGAAATACAAAGAAAATGGCAGCCGTTACAACTTATATCTAAAAATATACATGCATCGGTCAAAACACAGGTACACGACACCCAGCTGAAAACACTTCACACAAGTCGAGTTGCCCGAGATTCACAGAATTGACAGAAAATGCACTATTTTGTGATATATATTGTTATCGGGATGAGAAATGTCTTATGTTGGGATGTAAGGTTTTGGTCATATCGCACAGCCCTACATGGTAGATGTAAATATATGTGGAGACGCTTGTCTCTAACTACAGGTCTGTTTACACATTTACACACTTGTATACTCAATTCCAGGTCTTAGTTTGCAACAAATATTACTAAAGTTTTTACAGATTTCTGTATTGACGTTTACAAATTAGTAAGCATTTATGGATTCCTTTACATGTTCATAGGCCTAATGATGCATACAAAGAATGAAATAATAAGAACAATTCTTCAAACCTGTTTGCAAGTATTTTGACTCCAACAGATACCTCACAAAGCAGCAGGATCACAAATACAGACAGAAAAGCATAAGCTAGATCAGCAAAAACTTGGAGGTGTTTGAGTTGCATCACTGAATGTGTTTGCCAGGTGTTATTGATCGATTAAGTGAAAAGGTGTAATGTTTTTGCTTTTTTGTGCTGATGTATAATAAAGGCTTAACTCTCACAATGCCCCGATCTATTTTTGTTCTGGTCACAGTGTCCAGGTGATATTACACCACCATACGCACCTTGTGAGTCACAGCAGTTTAACTGTGTCCAGTATAGAGTATCGCTATGAATTCTCTGTCAAGATAAGTGCACAAAAAACTACTTATTAATGTAAGTACTGTGGTGCATTTACTGGGTACAGATTACTGTTTCAAACGAACATTTAAATAAAGTATTTTTAGTCATTCGCTGTTAAGTTTATAGAGTTTAAAGAAGGAGATTTTTATATTCAGTTATACAGCAAACTCTATTTGAAGTTAACTAGCATTAACTGGCATTAACCTCTATATGCTACAGCTCATTTAAATTAATTCAACTGAGAAATGTTTTTACTGCTAATAAACTTTAACATTTATTTTCTCAATATTTGTATAATGGTAAACATGACTAACACACACAGTAGCGTAACAGAGGAAGGTGAGGAAAGAGTCCGCAAACTGAGTCTGTATCATTATTTAAAGACGATGTTCATGTTGACATGAGCTACTGTTGTTAGTCAGTTAGGAAAGGGTGTAATAAAAATAAAAGTCATATCTGAGTGTATTTCCAAGAACTGAGCAAGAGTTTGTAAAAGTATAATTAGATTTAATGTGTCAGTGGAACAGTGTTTCAGTTAAGCAAATTATATTTAACCTCTTCAAGTGACATTAATTCAAGGAAACCATCAGCAAACTAATTCAGTAATATCAGTTACTCAGCAATGTCATTAACACGCAATCATGTGAAGAGCATAGTTTTCACACAACTTTATACAGAAAGTACACCATTACAGCAAGTGTGACCCTTTCTATAAAAGCTGAAGGTTGCTGGTGTTCAGGGGCATGTTAACACAGTGCCACAATCTTCCCAGGAGTGGATGTCCTATCAAATTTACTCCAAGGTCAGTGCATGCAATGCTAAGAGAGATTACAAAACCCCTAAAAGCTATATCTCAAACTCCACAGGCTTCAATTAGCATGTCTAAATTCATGGATGTACAATTAGAAAAGGACTAAACGAGTATGGCTTGTTTGGTTGCCAGGAGAAAACTTCCTCTCGCTAAAAAGAACATGGGAGCATAGCTTAGCTTGCAAAGTTGCCTCTGAACAAATCACAGGAACTCTGAACCAGTGTCTTTTGGATAGATGAGAGCAAAGTGGAGATTGTGTTTGGCTATAATGCACAGTGGCACATTTGGTGAAAGTATTATAGAGTCAAAGCTGAGGTTCTCCATCTGACAGCTAAAGCTTAGCTTAAAGTGGGGTCATGAAACAATGGGACCATGATCCCAATCACACTGGCAAATCTACAACAAAATGGCTAAAAAAGCAGAAGAATCAAAGTGTTGCAAAGGCCCAGTCAAAGTCCAGACATCAGACTGACTGAAATGCTATCCTAGGACCACAGGAGTTGTACACTTGTTTTGACAAGTGTACAACTGAGCAAACCTCGGTGAACTGGAGCAAAGAGGAATCAGCGAAAATTCCTCCACAGTCATGTGACAGACTGATAGTCAGAAAGTAATTCATTCAAATTGTTGCTGCTTTCTTTCTACAAGCTACTGAATCACAGATGTACTTTGTTTTTCAACAGGACTTTGCAGAGCCTGTGAAATTATTCTTTTTCACATGACTGTATTTAGTATATATTAGTCTCCCTCATCTCCTTTTACCTCCTCATTCTGTTCCCCCAGAGGCGCTGCGGCGGAGCAACCTGGCCTTGCGTCAGCGCTGTGAGGAGATGGAGGGATGGCAACGAAGAACAAAAGAGGAACGAGAGTTTCTCAGCTGTCGTTTCCAAGAAGCAAGGTCCCTGGTGGAAAGGCTGGCCCAGGAGAACCACTCCTTACAGAGCATGGTGAATGGGCCTGGCTCCTCCAACACCTCGTCTAATCACTGTTGCAGCTCCAGCCAGACTGAAGACCCGCACCTACGGCCAGCCAGGAATGGACCGGTGGACGGACCACAGGTTGGCTAGCTGAAAATTTATTCATTATTTGTCATCTCACTGAATCACTGAATTTCCTGAATGAACCCACCCGAGGGATTAAAAAAGTTTTATCTTATCTTATCTTATCTTATGTTTCCATTTACCTACTTTCAAATTTACAAAGGTAAGCAGACATGCACCAAAAATGTGTGTCCTGTAGATGTATATAAGGCAATCCTTACTCTCACTGGGCCTTGTTTGGCCCCTCAGTACAGAAACAAGCTGTTTTATCTCATCCCCCCCCTTTAAGCTAGCTTTCTTCTGATTGGCTGTTCCTCAGTAACGAAATGCTTGGGTAATAGGTGGGTGGGATTTTTTGTGTCATAGCCAGAGCTTTCTACCAGAGATGACCATATTAGGGATATCCACAGATGTGACAACATACAGAGCAAAGATTTTAAAAAAGGTCTGAAACAGGGATGGATTCTTTCTTTCTTTCTTTTTTTTCTTTTAGCCCCGTTTAATATGAGCATCCATCATAGTAGTTATGGAAAATGAGGAAAAGGTGAGAAATTGATTTTTAATTTTCTCTGTTATTCCTCTCAGACTTTAGATCAGAAAGAAAAGAAGAGAGTTGACGATACAGAGCAATGCACGCAGACATCACCACCTCGCAGCCTGGTAAGATGTTTACGCGTGTGTTTGTGGCTCATGTTCTTGTGCCGTCAATGTCAGTCAGATGTTTTCATCTAATCAGTGTGTCTGTGTGTCTAGGATAACACAAGTGTGCATAGCTCATTGAGTTACGCACAGTCCTCTCCCCCCATATCATTTTCAGATGAACTGGGAGATTTAATGGGTAATGACAATAGCCAGGTGAGCCCGGTCACTCCCATCCTAATTCTACCAGTCAAATCTCTAACGCTGCACCTGCAGCCCTCACACTTCCAGTTTGATCTTTCCTCACCTTATCTACAAACAATGGCTGAGGTCAAAAATCTTAACTAATAGAAAATGTTACTAAAATGACGTTGACAGCGGCTGAAGTGTGTCACACTGTGTTTTACATTCAGCATCATAAATTTTGAGGTCAATAGGTTTTGGGGGGGTTTTTGGCCATTACTCAATTGAATGTAGGTTGGGGACCAAATAAAATTTTGAAAACACAGAAAACACAGTTTATCCCATATCACAACCTCTCCTTGTCTCCTTATCCTTAAAGCATTCACATGGTGTTGGATGTTTCTTATTGTGTAGTTTCAGTGCTGAAGCCCACAACGAACACAGTCTATTTCTCTCATGTCATTTTTCTCTGTGTGTTCACCTATTTAACCCATCTCTATGTCACTTGTATGTTTTTCTCTGGAGCCTGTGGAAGGTGCAAACGAGTTCCTGCAGCTGCTGAAGAGCCACAAAGAGAAACTGGAGGAAGGGATGCGAGAGCTGAGAAAGAAAAATGAGGAGCTAGAGAAGCAGAGGGACGAGGGAGAGAAAGAGAAAGAGCGAATGCTTCACTGCATAGACCAGCTCCGGGGTAAACTGGCCCAGGCACAGGTAACGTTGATATCCAGGCACATAAAAGTCTTCCCAAGGTGTCACTATGGTAAGGTAGCAATACTGATGGTCCTGGCAGGCATGAGGGAACACTGACATGCAAAACTGTGTGAATGTCCTGTCTCTGTTGCATAACTTTCCAGATTTATGTAGCATGAAGTGCTACTTAGTCTTAAACATAACTGTAGATAATAGCAGTTAGCTGGCATGTTAAGGTAAAAGCTAATATGAAATCACAAATACAATAATAAGTAAAATCAGTAAAAATATTAATTAATAATGTAAATACAAAATATTGGCAATGATTTGTCGGTAGTGTTGCTGTACCATGTAGCTAAATGTGCTGAACTCTCTAATTTCCCTCACGGATGCAGCTGCATGTAAGCGGCTGGTATTTTATCCTAAACAACCCACTAGAAATATAATTGAGGTGTTTCAGGTTTTGGTAATTTTATAAAGGTAATTTTTCAAGATTTTGTCATCTTACAGACAAATCAGCTTTATGATAAATAAAAACTAATCATATTACTGAAAAATAATAAAATAATTTTAGCCTTTCTAAAGCAATGACGGAACAACACTGTTTGGTGTTGAAGTTTGGGTTACGTTGAAGATTCATGTTCCACCTGGAGGCTTTCAGCCTCCGTGTGTATTCTTTGCATAAACATTAAATAGCAGTTAGCATTACAGTTAATAATAGCATTTAAAATGTGAATAAAGAAGATTTAAAAACCAATAAAAATGTTATCAGAAGAAATTGCCTCACAAAGTAATGGCTTGTTTTCCTCTGTTGCATTTTGTGTGTCACTTCTAGATATGACCTTTCACTGCTTGCAAATGACAAAAGAGATGAAATGACGATAGACACAATAATCAGTTTTGTCATCTGTGACATGAAAAACTTGTATGACTGTTTTACAGACGAACAATGTTACTGAGGAGGTTGTTCAGCAGCGCTCTGAGGCACAGCACTCGTCCGACTGGTATGAAGCATTTTCACTTAAGTGCACTGTTGGAAACTAACAGCACTTACTTGACTTTCTGCTAAACCTTTAACACAGTTCTGTTGAATGATTATACTGTACAGAATATCTACAGATCTACAGATCTACTCTCTATTGGAAAATGACATGAGCATGCTTTTTGATTGCTTAAAACAACAAAAACCTCACGTTTGAGATGTCGTCTTCCTTTTCCTTCCTCTCTTTTTGTTCCCTTTTCCCAGCTCTAGCCTGGCTAAGCTCACAGAGCAACTTCAGGCCACACAGGGCAGGTGAGCCTGCAGTTCTGTGTGGCTTTGTCTTTCTCGCTGTGTGCATGTCTGCTTTCTACTCTGCTATCTTCTCCATCATTGTATTGGGCAGCAGGTCCAGCAGAGTCTCTTATTTTTCAAAAAGTCATTTTCTTTTTTGTTTTAGGAAATTTATTTATTTTTATTTCATTTATTTTATCAGAGCTGCCAAACTTCATCTCGCAGACCCATAACACAGTTATGCTGTAACATAGCAGCAATGATTTGTTCGGTGTCATCTAGTATTTTATCTCATTCGTGATTTCCAAAAGTTATTATAATTAATTACAATATTCTGATTTTTTACTACTTTAGATTTATACTGCCTACTTTATAAATTAATTTATTTTTATGTCAAATTAACTATGTTTTAAATTGTGCTTTTATAGAAATGATCAGACCTTCAAGAGTCTAATATATAATGATATGCAGTATATTGTATATACATGCTGTCTGTTTGTATTAGACTGGTATTTAAAAAGGGCATTCATATATTTATTTATTTATTTTTCGATATTTGTCACTGTCATTGCCTGTTGTTACGCCCCCTAGTCTAGGTGTACGGAGGCGCACATAGAATTATGAGGAGAGAGAAGCAGATACCCGCCCGGGTCTCCCAAAC
>VOQK01026364.1:0-21003 GCA_015052645.1 Benitochromis conjunctus
GCAAATCCAGGTGTGCTGGGACTCGAAGAGGATTGGCTGATCGGCAATCTGCGGCCGCCCTCCATTATGCAAATTGAACTGTGCCAGCCCGTGTGCTCCATTGGCTGCTGGGGGCTCCCTCGACACTCCCAGAAGCAACGATTGGTGGATTGGATGCCCGGAGTGATTATAAAAGCCTGAGGAGTCTGCACTTGAGAGAGATGGAGGGGGAGTGGAGTGCTCCTCAGCCGTCCTCAGCCGTCCTCAGCCGTCCTCAGCCGTCCTCAGCCGTCCTCAGCCGTCCTCAGCCGTGACTGCTCTTTGCATGCAGACTGAGTGCTTACAGGGGGACTGCTACCCGGAGCAGCACTTGTAGTGTCTCTCCCTGTCAGAGGGACTTCCGAGTCGAAGGTCTACTACTACCCGGCTACTATTGGAGACCGGCGTCTATTTGTGTGACGTGTTTTCAAACCCGGTCGCTTATTAGAAACCGGTGTTTAAAAGAGACCGGCGGTTATTGGAAGATATACGGTAGTAACTCAAGCATTTTAGACAAGAATATTATAGACAAGAAAAATAGGTGATCTTATCTCTAGTCATGTGGCAACAGTCCAGTTTGACAGTATGAATCCATTGTGTGGAGCACAGATCTGGACAATGCAACAATGAAATAACACTTTTGGAATTTGACTTTATCCAGCATCCACCATAGGACAATAAAGCATTTAAATTCTGTGTTTTACATTGGAACCTGCTCTGTTGTATCTGTTCTGGATGCAGTGACTTGGTGAGTCTTTGAGTGAATGTAGGAGCAATCACCAGAGGGCGCCATCACACACAGCCTGTTGGGAGAATGAAGACCGTCACTGTCAGTGAAGCCGAGCCTCAGTGTATCCAGCGTGTCTGCTTTTGGTGCTCTCATACACATAAAAATACCAGGATGG
Source organism: Benitochromis conjunctus (assembly GCA_015052645.1). Lineage (NCBI taxonomy): Eukaryota > Metazoa > Chordata > Actinopteri > Cichliformes > Cichlidae > Benitochromis > Benitochromis conjunctus. The sequence continues at coordinate 924 of VOQK01026364.1, forward strand.
TTGAAAGAGTCAATACATTCAGAACTTCTGTTTCAGTGTAGAGGTCTTGATTTGTTGTATTTTTGTCTTAGCTAGGCTTTTGTTCCTCTGGATTGCAGAAACTTTGTATGCACTTTTTATGCATTTAGTTTTATGACAGTAAAGGTAATGGTTTTCAGATCGAGATGTACAAAATATGACTTTCTTTTCTCAGGCAGGTTGGATGGGATGTAAAGAAAAAGTGACAAACTAAATATGACTTACTGTGACCTTGAACTGAAAACTCGTGATGAACACCAGGGGTTGCAATCACAAAATATTCAAAGGCTAAAGCTACAAGTGGCTCCTGACTGGTTGAATTTGGAGAAACTCTTGAATATAAATAACTTAATTTGCTATTTTGCTAAAAACACACAGACACATTTTCAATGTGAAAACAAAACCAGCCATGCTGTCCTAGCAGCCTCATAATAATGAATCACTGACACATTGAAAAAGTCTCAGCTTCGCCAGACATAATGCAAAAGTCAAAACTGGTTGAAAACCTGTTACTGAGGATTAATTAGTGTTTTTTGAGTAACTTAGTACTTAAAATTTGGATTAGTTATGAAGCTGTTTGACCAATACTGATGACTTTAAAGTCAGAATTATTGAAATCAGGCTTTTAAGTGCACAAAGGCTCTGAACAAATTATCATAGAGCAAATTATTATTTTTTATTGATTTAACTGTCTTGTTAGGCTGGCTAAACTATCTGTGAGTGCTTTGAAACATGATATTTGTTTAAAAAATCTCAGCAAGTGAAATGCTCCCTTTCTCTTGGCAGATATAACAGAGCGGATGTCTTTGAAAAACTAGTGAAATGTTTGACAGATGAAAACAAGTTTACTGAGTGATGGAAAATAGAGGAGAGCACAATTGTAAGTGACTCATGTTGTCCTTGAGTTTCTCAAAAAACAATACCACTTTATGCATTTACTCCACTACATTTCATGGAAAAAAATTTGTCATTTGCACACCACCATCTAGTCGGCATGTTTAGGTGTTGACTATGCCTTCTGAAATTTCATAGTAAGCAAAAAATGTTTAATAATTCCCATTCGCCTAACAAAATAATTTCAGATAATTTATTAAGTGTAACTAAACTCAAGTGATGTACATGTCACCTTCTCTTTGGTTGGCACACCAAATGAAACCTTAAAGTGTGCACACATCTGCACAGAGCAGATTTTGTTCTCTTCTTTGGATTGGATTGGCTCAGGTAGAGTTTCAGAGTTTCACTGATTTTAAAAAGTCTTTTACTTTGTCCATTTCTCCATACACACACACTATGCACATTTTTTTTCCAAAGTTCACCGGAGCCTTGGAGGTAAGCTCACCGGTAGTTCATCTCACCCCAAGTTAAAAATTTGGCATTTGAATTTCTGTTGCATCTGCATACTGCACATACTCACTCCTTCTAGTGACCAGCGAGTCGTCATTCCTGACAAGATCCTCCAAGTGTTCTTGAACACAACATAATGTTCACTTTGGAAATGATGGCCACTGTAAGTGGGTTAGGTGTGAAAGTGCATTGCTCACTCAAAATATTCTCACTCTGGCACAAAATAAACAAACAAAACAAAATATGACAAAGAAGGCCATGAAATGAAATTATTCATTTAATATTTAATTTAAGAATTTATTCAAATCTCTTTGAAATAGGTGATGCTTATAAGCTAGCCTGTGCAATTGTTACTTCCAGGCTGGACTATTGTAATTCACTGTTATCAGGCTGTCCTAAAAGCTTCCCGAAAAGCTGCTAATTCATCCAAAATTCTGCAGCATGAGTGGTACCAGGACTAGAAAAAGATTTCTCCGATATTAGCTTCTCCCTGTTAAATCCAGAATTTTATCTAAAACCCCTCCCCTCACACGTACGGTCTTAAATAACCAGGCACCATCATAAAGACTACAGTAGTATCAAATTACTCCAGCAGAGCATTTTGCCTCAGACTCCAGGTTTACTTGTTGTTTGCAGAGTTTCTAAAAGTAGAATGGGAAGGACAGCCTGCAGCTATCCGGCTGAGATCCAAAGAAAGTTTTGATTATGTTAGAAGTGGGAATTGTTTCATTTCCAAAAAATATTCCCAAATGTCCTGAAATCACGAAGCCCACAGTTTTTCCTTTTGGCCACTTGAATAATATTATTACATTTTCTCAGATGGAAATTTTAAAGAAAATAGTTCAGGACTTAAGTGGTTAATACAAAAACTCCCAACTATTCTTTTTATATACTTCTGGCCAACAATTGACAAGGGAATCATCTGACTGAAGTTAATTTTATTTTTACAAAATCTCTAATTAGAACAATTTTTCTAATTAAATTTCCAGAAGTGATAAGGAAACAGCTTTGATAAAAGGCCTGAGCAGAGATACAGCGCCTAATTACATTAATTACTCCTATACCTGGAGGAGTCAATAAGTCCTGCAACCCTCTAATCTTTTCGTAGAATAAAGCAGGAGGTGGACATCTGTACAGACTGAGTCTGAGTCAGGCACACTGCCAGGTACAGCCACGGGAGATCAGTGTCTCTCTGTTTGATTTGCAGGAATTAAGTTATTAAACAGTCTTAATACGTGTGAAAATGGCTGCTCATTCTTCATGGCATTGTCAGCCTCTACATATCACAGACCTTTTTAAATGTCCTGCTGCAGCTGAAGTGTGAAAGTCAAACACAATGTCCGGATCTGTATGATCGAGCAAGCAGCAACAAAGCAGCTGTAAAAGGTTTGCTGCCATGAGTAGCGAGGCATCCACAACAAACTGAGAGCTATGAAATTGTGTCTTCTCATTCTGAGCTTTTGTGCTGCTCACAAATGTTAACAGCAGATCTTTAGAAAAACGTAAGAGCACAGCCTGTTAGAAGCAACCAAGAATTGTGTTACAATCTTTTAAAACACTGGTGGCAATTAAAAAACACTCCAACAACATATAAACATTTGACCAAAATGCAAAGACAGCATATGTCCAGAAGCTTGACCTATTGACCTAAAAGTGATGAGCACATCAGTAAAAGCAGAGGTGACACAATCTAAGAAGCTTTGGGAATATTTTGGGCATAGATGGTAAAATTAAGAGCAAATAAAAAAACTGACTGTGCAAGCAGCAGCCGCCTCACGGCCAGTGTTATATGCCATGTAGGATGCGTTTAGTTTAAACTGAATATTTAATTGCTTGATTTACTATTTGTCATGGTCCTGGGTCTTTTGACCCAGTGTTCTGAGTTTCTCTTTTTTGTTCTGTGTGGCTTTTGTTCATTGGATTCCCCCTAGTGTCTTTGCCCTCTCTGTGTCTGTGTTTATTTAATTGTGTGGGTTATTGTGCTTCTTGCGTTTTATTCCGTCATGTTTGTCTGTGTTCCCCACCTCGTCATGTCCTCTCTCCATCGTGCTCCTCTGTGTTCTCTCGCCCCCTCCTGTGTGTACTTCCTGTTTTACTTTGATAGTCTCCCGTCAGTGTACGTCATGTTGTGTTTGCGCTTCCCCTGTCTAGTTATGATTATTCGTGTCAGCTGTGCTCCCCGTGTGTTCTCGCTTCCCTCATGATCCTTCTGTGTATTTATGTCCACATCCTCCCTCTTAGCTGTGTGTTTATCTAGTTTATCATTTCCCAGTTTAGTTTTGTACCACTTTTTTTTAGCAATAAAGCTGCATTTTGAGTTTGCATTTGGGTCCTATTCCTGCCTGCACACAGCCAGTTTGTGACAATCTGGTTTATATTTTGGTTTGAGTATACTGTTTCTACTGAAGAAACTGATTTTTGACAGATAAAGTTTTAAATGCTATAATCACTGTTGACATTACATTAATTTGAGCAGCCATTGTGTTAGAACCTGAATCACATTTATTTGTTCTTTGTGATCACTAAGAGCAAAGCAGCCTCACAGCAGATATTATGTTATGTTTAACGTGCAACAATGACATGCATGTTAGATGTGAATTTCAGTTGTTGTCTCTCTCTCTCTCTCTCGCTCTCTCTCTATGACTACCAGACCAGACTTCGATAAGCAGAAGAAGGTGGATGAATGAATCTGAAGAAATTATTGTTCTATTAAACCGTTTGCATAAAGTTACAGTCTTAAATGTTTTCTTAGTAAGAATACTGCAAACAATGGTATTTTGGTGTCAGATAACAGTTTAAGGTTAGTTAGATAATTAGCACATCCAACAAGAAGTTGAAGTAGTGTTTCGATGAGCAGTTCTAAACTCTGCCAAAGCTTAAAAATGAGATACAATAAGGAAAGCTGTTTCCAATAATCTACAGAAGGACCAAGGTTAAATCTCAATAAATAATGACATAAGTCATTCGAGTTAAATCAGCAGTGATCATAGATAAGAAGTTACTGTCAGAGTATGCCTCTGTCAACGCAGGGGGTGTCAACGCAGCATGCAGCCCTGCATATTTGATTTTCTACATTTTCATGCTAGATGCCCTTCCTAACGCAACCCCCAAGGGATTTGTGGCTCCTCCAAGAGTCAAACCAGGGATCTTTGCTTGTTAGGCAAACGTACACGTGATCATAAGATCCTTAAATAAGTTCAAGATAAGCAGAAACTTTCTGCAGACGTTCAGAAAAGAATGTTTTCTGTGCATGTTTAGTGTACAGGTTAATTTAAGCTGAGCAGGATGATGTGAAAGACAGGTATGTGCTCTGTTCAGTAACCCTGCAGTGTCTCGCTGGTCTGACAGTTGGCCTCATTTGGATACTTGGCTGAGATGACACTTTTACACGCATGCCTTAATTGATTAGCAGCCTTATTAAAGAGCAGCAATGGGGCTGAGAGCAGAGGAGAAGGTGACAGAATCACAACGTCCTCCTCTCCCCCAAATAATTGTTTTACTGAGGGACTAAATCAGGTTTGCCTCAGACTGATAATGGATGTCAAGTCTAACTGAAAATGCACCCAAAAGCCAGCTCAATTCCTGATGTGAGATAAAGCAGACAAATCCACAAAAAGGGAAGTACAAGAAATAAATAAAGCAGAACAAGTCCTGAAAGGTTTATCTGAAGTTTCTAAGTGTTTCTAGATGTCTTGTGAATAACTGCGCCTGTTTTTCTCAGAGTAGCTTTATGTGATCTTTGTTAGTGAGAAAAGGACAAGAGTTTAGGTAAATTTAAGAATGATAAATTGATTATTTAATGGGTTATCTCTGTCTCGTTAACCTTTGCCTGCGTGCTAATGATGTGTTGGATTAAACAATGGGGTCTGAACATGGCGGGCACTACATCTCCTGACCGGCTGCGTGGAGAGACACATTGATCAAATCATCACGTACAGGATCCCCAGCACTTCTGCTGTGCTCTGAGTCATCCATCACCAGTGCCTACTTTAGTTCTGAATGCAGTGTCATTTAACATTTTTATAAATGCCTTCTGCTTGGCATACCTGCTCAGGAAATATGTTACATTATGATGTCCTTCACAAGTCACTAAAGGACAAAAACCATTGGGAACGTGTAGGAATGCCTGAAAATGTGTGAGACTAAGTTACAAAAATGTAATGTGTTAAGGCTTAGTGAATAGGTAGTAAGCTTCTTACAAGTTTTTATAAGGTGCTTAAAATAAGACTATATGTTAATAAAATTAACTACCTATCAAAACTTAAGTAGTCTTCTTTTGTTGCTTTTTTGAAATTTAGATATTCTTTATACCTACTTTCATATACTTATACACTTTTAGGCACCTTGGGGCAACTGTTGTTGTAATTTGGTGCTATATAAATAAAAGTAAATTGAATTCAATTAGGTTGTTAAATCACAACTCCTTAGCCAATGAAGATGGGGTTACACTGTCAGACTTTTCACATCTGTTTTTTACAACCAAGACGGCAATGCTTATGAGTGATGGTAGCCAATGGTACATCAGTCAGTTTTACTACAGCCCATCTTTTATGTTGTCTATTGCAAACAATGCTCTACTAGTGCACCACAAAGATATACCTTTGATTTTTTTTTTACCTTTTATTTTTATGCTTTCATCACATAGCAGCCACATGTGACTGCAAAGAGAGTATAAAAAAGTAAACCACTGATCACACCACTGCTTGTCCACTAATGCTAGCACTCATAAAATTATGCTATCTTGAGAGCATGCAAAAACTAGGCAAGTCCAAAATGTTAATTTTTTACCTTTTTATGTTTACTATAATTTCACAAAAACAGATTAAGTTATCTAGCTTTGTTTTTTAAAAATACATTTTTAAGTTAATGTCAAACAGTGTCCATTCTTTGAATTATTCTAGTTTGGTAATGACAAAAATAGATAATATATACTTTTGTAATACATTTTGTAGCTTTAGATTAAAACTCTACTAAGTTTACAAGAAATGGTCAATCAGTCACAATCCACACAGGATAAAGAAAAGTCACAAGCATCAGTGAGCAAATTTTGCTGATTCATTGGCCAGGTTGTACCACTAGGCATGTATGGCTGTGGTAAACAAAGTCTTTTCTGTCAAGATGAGATTTTGCTGAGCAAGGATTTAGGGCAATATATTGCATTGTTTATTTTTGTAAAAAAACCTACAATTTCAGGCATGGTTTTTAGATATATTTACAGACACTAAAGGTAAGCTAAACACTGGAAATATTGGAATAATGAATCATTGATTGGCTGTTTTTTGTGTGCAGTCAGGATTGTAACTGAGCATCTTTGGTCAGCTTTCGCTGTCTGTGCCATTTCTTGCTTATTTCAAGTGTACAGTTTGTAGGATATAAAAGAAACTGATGAAAACTCTTTTAAAAAAATCCATATTCACAAGTCACTATTATACAGCGAGTACAGCTACAATAGTTACATGCAGAGGCACACATCAAAACATATCTTATTTTATGTAAGTTTATCAAGCAACAACTATGCAAAATATTGTACATACCAAAAGTAGAAAACATTTGGAAAATTATATTTTTGAAGAAAACAAAAGCTACTGATCATGACTATTATTAAAAATGACTTCGGTCGTTTGCAAAGTACACCAGTGAACCCCGCTGTGACAATTGTATGATTTGGTTAAATTTAAGCTAATAGTTTAATCACTTTTTTTTTTATGTCTGAAACTATAGATCCTTGCCTCTTTGCCTCCAGGTCACTCTGTGTACATGCAAACAAATAAGAAAACATTCAGTGAAGTGTAATAAATTAAAAGCTTCATAGCCATGACTCTATGAAGAGACTTTGCTCTAATATTCAGGAAGCTCAAGCACCAGCGACACACTCACACTGTTCCATGTGTTAAAATGCAAATTGCTTTTCCCTGACCCCCTTGGAGTGGACAGGGACAGCCTGTAGCTCTTAACATGACCTGCTTTTTGCTTCAAAAGGCTGCACATGATTATACAGCATGCCACTGACAGGACGAGACAATTTGGTATATAATAAATTGCGTGGCAATACAGCAATGAGTAAATCAGGCAAAAATAGCAAAATATCACATCTTTAATCTTTATTTCCTCTGGCCTAAGGTCACTTGTATAATTTAATTCACACAAATCTTGTATTTTCACATTTATGGCTTCATATTTTTATTGTTTGATGCTGTTAGACTGGCACTGGATAATGCATACTTGAAATTATGCTTATATATATATATATTACATTGGGTTTCGCTGTAGCCTGTTTGTTTAAAAGGTAAAATCGATCAAAATTTCTGTAAAATATGCCACTGTAAAATAAGTTTTGGTTAAAATGCTGTGAACGTCATGTTAAGTTTGCTTGATGCAGAGTGTAATGATTACATGACTAGAATTTAATTGACAGCATGACCATCACATTATGATTAAAAAGTTTAATAGATGCCGAAGGTTATTTTGCACACAAAATAAATTAAATTGTTCTGCTTGTCATTCAAGAGGTTCACATGATAGTGGTCTTTGCTTATAATGTGTGTAATGTTGTAAATATGCATTTACATGGACAACGAGGGATATTTTTAGTAACTCGAGTTTTTATGCATGTTGGTGTTGTGCTAGCTTGACATTGTCGATAAGCACTATTTCGGGGGCTGTTGATCAGGAGGTAGACCAGGTCACCTACTAATTGGAAGGTTGGTGGTTCAATCCCAAGCTGCTCTGACTTTAATGTCAAAGGATGTAAAGTGTCCTTTGGGCAAGATACTAAACCCCAAGTTCCTCCCATCAGAGAGTGAATATGAGATGCAAAGCGTTTAGCTGTAGAAAATGATGCTTGTCAAAATGAAACAGTGGATGAGTGCTATATAAGAACCAGACCATTTACACTAACATAAAGGGATTTTGCCTTTAATTTTCATTTAATTTCTTTTCATTTCTGATGAACAGAGTGAGCGAGATAAAAATAAACCTTCACAGACATCAGCATGATACATGGCCATTGTTTTAGTGGACCTCTGTACTTACAGCTGGTGTCCCTTTTAAAGATCTAAACCTGTAAATATGACCGGGTATTCCAATACTAATGCATAGTTCATATACATAATACATCTGCACGCTAATGTCCATTAATATACAACAAGTAGCAAAGTCACCAAGTTACACCAACAGAGTAACCTTCCTCAGCTGAATATGGTCCAGATTGCACAATGAAATATTAAAATAAACAACATGCTAGTGGGGTGCTCATGTTCACTGCACATTGACATAAATCTGGTTTGAATTACTGGAGCTGACAATCATATAGCAGAGAGCCCTCCTGGGGCTTCTTCAGCCGCCTCTTATCTGTCTGCTAGAAGATACCCAGGAGACACACATATGTAATATATGTGTGTGCGTGTCTACTTTTTGTCTATGCAAGTGCCAAACTAAGCCATCCTGAGGTGTTGCAGGGAAAATTTTACCAGAAGGGAGAATTAATAACTGTAAAATCAGAAAAAAACAACCAACCTCAAACCAGCGATAGATCAGATTTGCAACATTCATCTGTTCAACGTAGTTTGTGAGTCACCCCCCTTTTTTGTAATGATTTTCATGTAATGTCAAGACTCCACCAGTATCATGATGACGTTCAGATTAAATGTTAACTTTGGGTTATAGTTTGGTCTAACTGTCAATTTTCTAGCCTCATTCTGACACCAGATCCAAAGAGAAGATTTTACCACGGCTGACAGGAATCAGGTAGTAGACTGTATAAAGGGTTCCCGACCAGACCAGACCAGAGTTTTAATAGGTGGAACAGCAACATCATGAAGTACCAGGTGCTGGAGGAACAACTAGTCCTGATGTGGAAAATAAAGTCCCTGTAGTAAGTATTAGGAGCTGTAACCCCCAAACTGGAAGAGTGGCTCCAGGAGATTCTGGGCACAGCATCAGAGGTCTCTGTCCAGAAGAGCTCCAATCTAAGAACCGCTAAGCTACTGTGCAGAACCCTCCAAACTCTTAAGACCCTTTCAAGTCGTACATGACATGCGCAGCGTTGTGTTCTGAAAATTCATGTTTGTTGTTTGCGCCGTGCAATAACGGTTTCCCACTGCATCTAGCAAAGCGCAACACGGAGTAACCGCACATATGAGTTGAACTTTGACTCACTGTGACATATCTTCGTGCAACCAATAAAAACAAAGCCTGCAGCTGTGCTAAGTTCAACCACACAATGAAGGAAAACATTCTGTACATGTCCGAGTTCGGTGAACTTTTTGTCACAGGTTTACATGCATATGCAGGGACCTCCAGAGCCTTTTCAATGGCTCTGTGGACCTCGGTGTGGAAAGAAGTGTTGTGGAAAAGACACACTCTTCACTAGACGAGAGTCGTAGAGGATATAAAGTCAGAGAGATACATGTTTTGAAGTGACAAGGAGCAGGCGTATCTAGTACACGTTGTCACAGGACCAAAAGGTCGGTACCAGAAACTGGACTAAAGTGCAGGAACCCAGAGCAGCAGAACGTTTACAGAATTTATTTGTTAAACTCCATACTTTTAAGTGTGACAAGGACAAAGGCAACAAAACACTGAACTTGACGTGGCGAGGCCTAGCTAACTTGGCTAGGGAAACGTGGACTTAGAATGGGGGAAATGGGCCAAAGACACAGACTGGAACGTGGCAGCTAAGCAGGCACACTGGGGAGAGAGGACAACAGAGTTAGGGAGTTAGTGGAGAGGAGCTCTGCAGATAGTGAGTATATTTTAATAACTTTTCTTACTTGCAGGTGGAGAGAGTAGGTGATGAGAGAGGGGTGATGTGAATCCGGAGTGAGGGGTGCAGTTTGGAATGGCTGACCTCAGATCCAGAAGTCCCTGATGGTGTACGGTGGCAGGAGGGCAGGCAGGCAGGCAAGTTGAGGTGAGTCCAGGAACTGTGGCACAAGGAAACAAGGTTAGTAGGGTAATCACAAAAAGAGCTTGAAACTTGCAAGCCAGCTACCAACGTGAGTTGATGACGAACTGGCAGTGAATGAAAATCAGCGTGAGGATTAAATCTCTCTGGCTTGATTGCCTGCGTAATCATGGGCTACTCGCTCGCCACTGCCCTTTCTCTCTCGCTTGCTCTATTGCCCTCACTCTCAGTTTGTCACATGGCTAGCTAAGTTAGGTTGACTGGGAACGCACCTGCACGCTAATTGCAGGGTGGTGCCTGCTAGTATAAGGCTAAGCAGGCTTTCCTCCCATTCATTCCTCCTTTGCCTCCTGCAAGCAGCATTGCGAGCGGATATATCTTAAGGATAAATCAGTTGGTTTCGATCAGGCTACACAACGGCCACAGTGCCGTTTCGATCACCAGTAGCCGTGGGACCTTCGGTGGTGGGTCGTTTTCCACACTTCCTTTGTTGTATAGCACCTGGTGTATAGACTGTAGACTTTTTGTGTGGGTTTCTTTTGATCCTCAGCTACTGGTTAGTCCAGTTCAATGTATGGTTTTATGCAATCCAGGACACCGTTATAGAATAGGCTGTGCCACAGTCAGCTTTTATTGTTTTATCCTTTGTTTTATTTTTATAAACATAAAATAAAGACATATTAATATTGGAGCCAATCTGCCTCAGTGGTGCATCCTTGAACCTTTGCGACCTTTCCTGGTTTTTAAGAAGGTTTCATATTTCCTGGGGGTGAAATTCCTCTAGGTGGCATTGTCATTTTATTATATTTATATAACCCCTTTTTGACCACTTGGTCACACCTGCAATCAGCTCCAGCTGTGTGGAACTGAAGGAGGAGGTAGTCCTGCCCAGGGGCAGATACCAGGTAGACTAAGGAGCCTGATGGAAAATTCGAGCCACACACCCCAGACCAGGGGTCTCCAATTCCAGGCCTCGAGAGCCGGTGTCCTGCAAGTTTTAGAGATCACCCTGGGTCAACACGCCTGAATCAAATGATTAGTTCATTATCAGGCCTCTGGAGAACTTCAAGACATGTTGAAGAGGTAATTTAGCAATCTAAATCAGCTGTGTTGGATTGAGGACACATCTAAAACCTGCAGGACACCGGCTCTCGAGGCCTGGAGTTCCCTACCCCTGCCCCAGACCATGACACACGTAGAGTGGCTACAGAAAACATGACATACAAGCAGAGTGGAGCGGCCAGCGCAACACAAAATTTGGGTTCTTTGCTTTAGTTGGCTAGCATGCCGCATCCAATATGAAAGGCCCTTTAGGCCCCTGGTGCCTCGCGTGCTCTTTCTATTCATCAAGTCCAAGTTGATAACCCAACAAGGCAATACCCATACAACAAAACACGATATTGATACCTTTTAAAATATTTTCCCTTTGCTTTTCTCCCTCCGCTTTCCTGTCACTCTTCACTGCTCTGTCCAATAAAGATGAAAAAGGCCAAAAATAAAATCTTTAAGACAAGATCATCACACATACAGTAATTATTAACATCTATATGTTTTTTTTAATGCAATGTTTGGTTGAGATTGGCCTATGTGTTAAAGGGGGAAACAGGATACATACATTCGCTACAATCATTATAGTAAGCAATGTGAGATTGTAATTTTTGGAATCTTTGCTAATAAACCTAAATGTTGCAGTTGCATAATACACTTTTGATGATGGATGTGTATTGTTGGCATTTATATCAGGTAGGCATAGTCAGGTATAAGACTTATGTATTGTGCTTAAAAATATTGCTGTTTCAGCTTTAAGATTTATTAGAATTTATGTGACATGAAGGTTAATATTGGTTCTCGTAGGCTGAATATTATTTATAGCCCAGTAAATGACGGGAAGTACATGGCCAAAGGTATAAACTAAAACTAATCTTCTTTGTCCCCTAATATGATTTTTGTACAACAGCAAAAATATTGCAGTATTACATATGACATAAAATTATGTTCCACTTTGTTTTTCTGAGTAAAATTAAAATGATTAAGGTAGAAAAAATATGTACTTTGCAGCCCTTTTTTTTTTTTTTAACCTTGATTTGAACACATCTTCACCTTTACACCCAGGCTGTAAGAAAATGATTTTCATTTTAGCTATGGGGTGACTTCAGATCAGTCAATTAGCTTGTCCTGGCATTTGAGTTCAGAGGACAAAAAGCTACAGAGGAGATTATTTATTTGTAGACAGGACAGCTGTCAGACATCGGGACGACAAACAGTGGCCATGTGTGCTCTGCGCATCCAGCAGAACCTGCTGCTTTGTCTGCGACACAGCTCTGGGAAAAAGGTTAATAAGGATATCTCCTCTTTACTGGAAAGACAGCGCTGTCACTTTGCCTGCAAACAAGCCTCAAACAGGTCTTTGCCACATACAGCGCAGGAATATTTTAGAATATTAATTGCACACTTAGTATGCTGTTGTCATATGGCTTTTATTAGTATTCCATCAACTCAATGAGGTGTGAAAGGGCCAGATGCTGTGTCCTCAGCTATCCTATATATTCTTGTCTTTTGTCAGTTATTAGTGCAATGAGTGTCAGTCTGCTCATCACTTCAGTGATCTGATATCATATATTTATTAATTGGTGCAGTGAGTTTCAAAAAATGGATAGATATAGATATGTCTGAACTACAATACATTGTCAGTGAGGTGATCTTTTTTTGCCAGTCACAGTTAAAATGTACACTCAGACAAAGAAAAGTTCATCAAGTTTCTTGAAGGGATCAAAGATTACATTTGATTTTTAAATCTAATTATTCAGCTGTTTGTTGCAAGAGTTTGCGACCATATCATTGTTTAAGTAATTATTCACTAAAAAATGTATGTTGTGATGAAATATAACAATAATTTCTGCCATTACTGGATAAAAATACTTAATGAGATTTACAGAATAAACTGATTTAATGTTCTTCAGTTTAATCAATCTGATCCAATCTCAGCCATTAGATAGATTATGGCTCTCCTACAGCCAGAACAGAGGGATTTTTTCCTGAGTTACTACTAATAGTCAGAGTTTAGTAATGTTTCCATGTCTAATTGAAAAATGCAGGGCAGCTTTATAAGTCTTTAATTACTAAAAATGTTTAACACAATTATTTTAAATATTGCAGTGTAATTTTTAAGAATCCAGATTGTGTGGAAACATTAAGCCATTATGAACAGATAAGCTGGGAAATGAATGGAGCTGAACTGTATCTGGGCCTGATGTAGTCTGAATCCATGGTCTTTATCTACTTTGGATCCATTCTGCTGTGCAATGGACGGTATAGATGATGGTATGTAGGGCAGTCAGTGACTTTGTCCATTTCAAGTTCTTGAAGGCAACTGATAACTTTCTTTTTGTAGTTGCTTGTGGGGTCTTGTTTTAAGGTTTCATAGTATGTTGTCACTGAGGAGTGCAGTAATTGTGCAGTAATTGTGCAGTAATTTTTGTGTGATAATCCGTTATTTTTAGAACAACAGTACACCTCCCCTTGTCGGCTGGTAATATGGTGATGTTGTGGTCTTTGCTCAGGGATGTGATGGCCTTCTTTTCTTGTAAAGTGAGGTTAGACGGAGAGACTTTAGCACTGGAGAGGGTGGCTTTAACCTTAATGCTGATTTGCTCTGCTTCTGTTTGTGTTAATTTATTAATCCTTATGGCGGTTTCTGTGGCTGTGATGAGGTCCACTATGGGCAACTGTTGAGGAGAAATGGCAAAACTGAGTCCTTTGGCTAGTCTAAGGAGCTTGGAAAGAAAAGCGTCTGGAGTTCTTTAAATTGCTTGAAGACATTTCACCTCTCATCCGAGAAGCTTCTTCAGTTCTAAGGTCAAATGGTGGAGAGTCCCAGATTTTAAGGCCTATGGGAGTGTCTCCCAAGAGAGACATGGACCCCTTATTGATCCTCTACCTAATCACACGAGCCAAGGTATGAAAATGGGTGTAGGTCACAATCAGCCAAGGTTTCGGGTGAACTCATTGTGAAACCTAGCCCCACCCTATCTTGTGATTTCCTGAGGTCAAATGGTCCAGGATGTGAGTGGGCGTTAAGGCCTCTGGAAAGGGATCTCAAAACTGGATTATAGATGGCAGACAGTTGTCATAAGCCATCACCTCAGTTCAAAGATGGTCGTTCACAGTGAATATAGATGGCTTCAGGACCTCAGGAAATCACATGATCAGGTGGGGCTAGGTTTCACAATGAGCTCACCCGAAATCTTAAAATCGTATACGAGAAGACAACTCCTTGGAAAACAGAACCAGCTTCACCCCCGATCAGATTTGCACACCGTTAGACTTCTGCCTTACCACCACATATTTTAAATACAATGAGGGTTTTTACAGACTAAAACATGGATGTGCCATGGGCTTCCCGGTCTCACCTATTGTAGCTAACCTTTACATGGAGGAAGTGGAAAGAAAAGCTCTTGGCTATTTTAAAGGGACAGTACCTAGCCACTGGAACAGATATGTTGATGAAACCTGGGTCAAAATCAAAACCCAAGAAATAGAATCCTTCACCGCTCACATCAACTCATTAGACAGAAATAAAAAGTTCACCAAGGAATACACAAAGGATAACAGTTTGCAAGTTTTGGACTGTGCCGTGCACATTGAGGAGAATCAGCAAAGATGCACAGAAAAGAAGGGCAGACACCAACTAGGGAGGATCAGAAAGACAAATGCAACAATATTCTGGAATGGAAAACATTGTGTTTGCCTCATCTTAATGTTAAAAAAGCTTAATGCCTACAGTAAAATCTTAGTTGACCTAAGAGTAACTTTTAAAAAATTAAAACAGAGCAATATTGGGGTGGGTCCGTATCTTGCTCAAGAATACTTTGGCATACAGACCGGAGAAGTCAGGGATTGGGCCACTGACCTTCCAGTTGGTAGACAACCTGCTTTACCATTTGAGCCAAATCTTTTAGAGTGTTGCAAAGGGGGGAGCCTATTCAGCTGGGTGTGTGGTGCGATGCAATCAAGGCTCTAGGCAGACACTCATTCACATCTACTGAAAATGTTTCTTGGTGTGAGGCAGCATTTCCAGTGAAGCTGCCCACTGCCCACCATGCCAGTACCCCTATCAAAACAATGCAGTTGCCAAAAACACAAAAACGTTAGTTTAGCACCATCACTGAATGTGTTACCAAAAAAAGAGAACTTTACATTACTACTCCATTTTTAATTACTTTGGAAGAGCTTCTGCATTTGAGTCCAACATATCCCTTTTTATCAAGTCACCAAAGCCCTGAAATATACTTTCTGAAACAGGGATTGTATTTTGTGGGAGGAAGCTTATTCTGTGTAGGAACAAGACTTAGTATATCGTGGAAAAAAATTATCTCATTAGACCAAGATCTGCCAGTGAGATTAATATCAGCCTGTTACCATAATACACTTATTAAATTCATGTTATCAGAAAATATATATCTTGAGGCCTTTGAACAATTCAGTCCCTGGTTAGTGCACATTCATTCACATTTATGTTGGTTTATAAGTAATTTTTTATGTAATAACTGTGTGTGTCTGTGTTTTGACATCTTGTTTTCCTGAGGTTGACATACTGATGTTCTTCTCTAAAAGTGACATTCATTTACAAGTTTACTTCACTTCTGCACCCTGGTGCTTAGTGATTTACCTCAGGGGAAGTGACTTTTACGACAACGTTGGAGGTGAGAGTCAATGAAGCACATGAGTGGAGGTCTTCAATAACATTATAACTCTTTTTTACTGCACTCCAGAGCTGTGAACTGGTGGCTGAGAGCCAGACAGAAGACACAGTGCCTCCATTTCTCCTTCAACACTGTCACTATCTTGGGAAAAAGTGATAACCATCAGCAGCACTTTCTTATCTGATGCCTTGCCTTGTTATATCCACACTTTAGTTTGTCTAACATGAAAAAAAAAAACCAATGTTGGATTGTGATACTTTCTGGAATGAAACTAATATATGCAAACAAATATCAAATAAAATATGAGAAATAAAAAAGAAAGGAGGAAAAATATATATCTGGATTCATTCTGGGCATATCACAATGTCCAGCACTTTTTTTTCCAGATCAAGATAGACTTTAGCCTTTCTGATGGCCAGGATATAGTGCGACTCGCTCTCATGTAAAGTGTAGCACTAAGTCCTGGTTGATCCTCGCCGTGTCATGAAAAATTATCAATTAGGAAAAATTAATTAGTTTCCACTGTTGTTTTTCGTTAAGACACAGAAAAAAATACCATAGACCTGACACAGGACCTGAAAGATGCAGCTGGCCCTTCAGTTCACCCATTTACTGTTGACCAAAGCCTCACCACAAGTGGTATCAATAGAAGGGTGGCTGTCACTCTTAGGGCAGGGAAACAGGGAAAAAGGCTAAGGTGGGTCAAATTACACAAGAACTCAACTGAAAATCAGTAGCAACAGGTCTTATGCTGTATTCCGGATACCTTGGAACTTGGATGTTGTAACTTGGGAGTGACATCACTCCCAAGTTAGTGCAAGGTTTAATTTACAAGCATAAGAAATGGGTTGAGTGGAGGAGAGCTTGGTGCAGGTTAATAACTTCAGGTAAGTGTTTTTCAGGAGAGTAGGGCCCTTCGCTCACAGCCAAGCTGCCGGTAGTGTATGAACTGTATGCACCAATGATGGCTAGAACTGGGGTGAGGCTGTTCCCCCTCTACAGTCATGGTTTGTCTTGACCCACTAGCACTTTTGCTCCCTGAGAAACAGCAATTTACAATAACAAACAGCAATAACAAATCTTATTTGATCTTAATTGCTTACATCCTACAATGTCAATTTACAGTTGCTATGATGGACGCTGGCATCCAAGGTCCTTGGATAAACTAAAAATGTCTCTGCCTGTTGTGGCAAATTTTCTCAATTTAGGTAACAGGAGGAAAAGGTTCACTTCCATCTTCATATAATAACAATTTGCTGGCCAAAAAATCTTTGGGTTTCAATTGTATAAATTGGGCTTTTTTTAATCACACATATAATTCATTCATCAGTATTAATGATTACGGCTCACTTTACACTACGAGCACTTCAAAAAGTTCTATCAGCATAATTTGAAAAATAAAACTGCACAGAATATTATCACTATAGTCTCTTTCACATCCATTTGGGAAACACAAACATACACAGTGTGACAGTTTAGATTGGAATCTGTGGCAGTACTGCATGTAACAGCTGTGCTTTGTCCTCAGTAGGATTGGAGAAGATAAAAATTGAAACCGCAGCCTTTGAACAAGCAGGTATTTAAGGCCTTGTCAGAATAAAATAGGGGTGACTAGATCTGCCTCAGAATTTGTACTCTTACTCACAGCAGCCCCTCTACTTCACAAAATGAGGTAGATAGCTGCTCAGTAACTGCACAAAGGTTTATATTATAAGGTTCTACCGTATTTTTCCTTATGGTTCATTCAAACTTTAAACAAAATGTGAGCTTATCAATAATATACATAAAAAGTAAAAGTTGCAAGTAAAGGCAACTTAACCATACATTAACATTAACTATTTGTCATTGTTATTGTTTGTTGTTAGTTGTCATTATAAGTTGGCAGTATCTATTTTTAAGTGTACATGCGAACAGTGTAATTTCATTATATTATATTATAACATGTAATAGGAAATTACATTGGGACAACTTCAGTCATAAAGACAGTCTAGTGCTTTACTTCACATCTTCTCATTTTAAAGTATAAGGTTAGAGACAAAAAATGACTCCCTGGGATTGGACCTGAACCAATTGTGCCACCCCTCCTCTGCACTGGTTCTGGTGGCCACACCCCCACTCACATACCCCCACTACCCAACTTATGCCAATCCCAATCAGCCAGACAGCCCCAAAAACTGCCTTGCATCTTTTTTGGTCTTAGATTATGGGCAGGCTGCAATGGCTGCTGTTTTCTCTGTCTGTGCATGCACCGGCCTCCCAGGTAGTACCCCAAATATTGTACCTCCCTCTGTCCAGTTGCACACTTCTTTGAGTTGCCTGTGAACCCTGCCTGCCTCAGGGATTCCTGGACCGAAACCACCCGCTTCACAGGTTTCGCCCAGGTGTCACTAATGAAACAGAAGTGTGACAAATTGGTACAACCCAACCAGAATGGAGAAGGCCATTCTTTTCTTAGACTCTCGAGACAAGGAAATCTGCCAGTAGCCCTTTGTCCAGTTTCTTTCTTCTCCACAAAAACTATGGCGCTACACCAAGGGCTGTGTGACTCTTCCAACACCCCCATGTCCAGCATAGCACTCAATTCCCACTCTCAGAGTTGTGTGCCAGGAAGAGAACACACGCAAAATTCTGTTGCACTGCAGCAAGATCTGCTCTCTGGCCATTATGAAATGGTTATTGTAATGGAGGAAGGTGGGAATGGTGGAATTTGGTACCTCTGGTACCAAAGCTGAAGCAATTTCAGCCTCCCTCCATACTTTGAGATGTTTGAGGTGATATACCTGTGTGGCTCCCCCCGGTCCAACTGCAGCGTTTCATAGTCAACGTCCCCCACTCACCACATGACCATAAAGGGCTCTTGCCACTTGGTGAGTATCTTTGAGCTGAATGAAGGAAGCAAAAGAAGCACTCTTTCTCCTGATGAAAATTGTTTGAGCCTAGCTCAACATAGCCAGCTCTCTTGTGCAGGTACTGCTGATGTTCCTGGGCCGGAAGCTAATTTTCCTGTAAAAACCTCCCAACGTATGTAGCTTTGCTCTCAGGTCTAGAATGTATTAAATTTCACTTTTACTAGGCTAGGACCTTTGTCTCAGTTTTCTTTAGAGATCCAACACAACATATGGCTTCTGACCAAACAGCAGGCACTCAAAGGAAGAAAATCCTACAGAAGCCTTTGGCACCTTCCGCACTGCAAACAACTAGACAGTGGTCCCAGTTATGTTTATCCTCATGAATGAATGTACAAATGATGGATTTTAAGGTCTTGAACCAAACTAATGCAACCTAATGCAGTCAGTATCTCTTTTGGGATGCTGACTCGAGAGGTGAGCTGCTCTACACTCTTTGCAGAAATGCCTCTTGCATAATCCACCAGAACTAATACAAATTGATATCCACATGCACTCTGGTGAAATGAGGTCCATGCCAATGTGCTCAAATGGGACCTCCATTAAAGATAATGGGCGCAAAAATGTCCTTGGGATAGAAAAAACTTTCGGACTGCCTCGAAGAGATTCTGGCAAACCATCAGGCAACTCAGGAGAGGAAAGCGTTCTACCTGTACTGTGTATAGTGCAGGTGGAGAGTTGCTGACTTCGACTGAGAAAATTGTCGCGCGGTGGAAGGAATACTTCTAGGACATCCTTAATCCCACTGGCACATCTTCCGTGGAGGAAGCAGAGTCTGGGGACAAAGGTGAGGTCAGTGAGGCAGTTAAACAACTCCTTGGTGGCAGAGCCCCTGGGGTGGATGAGGTCCGCCCCGAGTTCCTGAAGGCTGTGAATGTTGTACGGCTGTCCTGGTTGACACGCCTCTACAATGTTGCGTGGAGATCAGGGGCAGTACCCCTGGATTGGCAGACCGGGGTGGTGGTTCCCATCTTTAAGAAAGGGGACCAGAGGGTGTGTTCCAACTATAGGGGAATCACACTCCTGAGCCTCCCTGGGAAGGTCTATTCTAGGGTGCTGGAAAGGAGAGTCCATCGGTTAGTCGAACCTCGGATACATTAGGAACAATGCAGTTTTTGTCCTGGTCATGGAACACTGGATTAGCTCTTTATCCTCTCAACGATAATTGAGGGTGCATGGGAGTTTGCCCAACCAGTCTACATGTG
>VOQK01026365.1:0-11058 GCA_015052645.1 Benitochromis conjunctus
ACAACATCCCCTTTCACTGTTATGCCGATGACATCCACATTTACTTCCCCTTGAAGCTGGATGTCTCTGTCCCACTGCAGCCTTTGCTTAACTGTCTACATGATGTTAAAGTCGGGTTAACAGAGTTTTCTCACACTAAATGAAAATAAGACTGAAGTCATTGTTTTTGGAGGTCACGCCCCTTTGGATAAGTTAACTCAGACCCTCGGTCTTCACACTGTAAGAAACCTCGGAGTGTTTTTAGATCGCTCTTTTAAATTGGAGACGCGAGTGTCCACGGTTTATCAGTTACGTGAAATGGCCAAAGCAAAGCTTCATCTTCCTCCAAAACACCTAGAAACACTTATTCATGCCTTCATCACCTCTACACTGGACTACTGCAATTCTCTCTGTTTGGGTCTTCAACACTCATCTCTCCATCGCTTGCAGTTAGTCCAAAATGCTGCTGCACGTCTGTTAACAGGTACTATAATGTATGAACACATCACTGCAGTTTTAACAACGTTACACTGGCTCCCTGTCAAATATCGGATTAATTTTAAAATACATTTACTTACTTTTAAAGTTTTAAATAAGATGGTGCCCAGTTATTTAAGAAAACTCCTCAACATGTATGACCCCAAAAGAGCCCTGAGATCGTCCAGCCAGATGCTCTTAGTCCAGCCGGGGTCTCGATTGAAACATAGAAGAGATCAGGCCTTCGCAGTAGCAGCGCCTAAACTCTGGAGTAACCTGCCAGAGGATATTCATACTTCAGAGTCTATCCAGTCTTTTAAATCGTGTCTTAAAACTCACTTTTTTACCTTGGCTTTTAATTCCAGTTCAGTTTGAGTACATCAGGCCTGTTTTATGTTTCCTATGTTAATACATTGCCTTCTCATTTATCTGTATTTGTTTCTCTGTTGACATAAATGTTGAATTTAAAATCCACAGACATGTCTAATGTCTAACAAGGAAGTAGCAGTACAGTATATACATTTCACACAGTTTGGTCTTAATTTTGAATAGTTGAGGTTTTAAAATCTTCGATCTTAGAGCATATCAAAAGTACACTCATTAACAGCGATCTGCTTCTTTTTCTTTTACCAGTAGAAAGGACTGTCACGGTAATGCTTCTCTTTCCCAAACTGAAGCATTTATTTATTATTTTTTTGTCTCTCTGCAGGACACCACGCATCCTTTGTATAAAGAGGGATTCCAACATGGGGGTGAAAACCTTCACCCACAGCTCGACCTCGCACAGCCAGGAGATGCTCGAGAAGCTCAACGCTTTGCGCAACGAGGGTCATTTATGTGATGTCACCATCCGAGTCCAAGACAAGCTCTTCCTGGCCCACAAAGTGGTTCTGGCCTGCTGCAGCGAATTCTTCCGCTCCAAACTGGTGGGCCGCCCAGAGGAGGAGGACAAGTTTGTATTGGACCTTCACCATGTGACGGTTAGCGGCTTCGCTCCTCTGTTGGAATACGCCTACACGTCAACGCTTTCCATCAGCACGGAGAATATCATTGACGTCCTGGCAGCTGCCAGTTACATGCAGATGTTTGCTGTGGCTAGTACGTGTTCAGAGTTCATGAAGTCAAGTATTCTGTGGAGTCCGGGTAACAATAATAACAACAACAACATGGGAGTGGATAAACCTCATGAATCGGCGCCGGAGAGTGCCTCGTCAAACTGTGCCCTGACACCACTGGATGGCAGTGTGTCACCGGTGTCTTCCGATTGCAGCGTGATGGAAAGAAACGTGCCCATATGCCGCGAATCGCGAAGGAAACGCAAAAGCTTTGTGTCAATGGCGTCCCCCGAGAGTCCACTCAAGTGCACTACACAAATGGTCACCACCTCCCCTCAGATCCCCAACCCATCGCCCTCGTTCTCAGACAGCGCAGCCCAGCCCGTGGAGTCCTCCCTGGCCTTCCCCTGGACTTTCCCGTTCGGTATCGACCGGAGGTTTCACTCAGACAAATCAAAGCTCCCGGAGAGCCCTCGCTGTTTAGAGCAGGGAACCCCGGGGACCTCGGAGGTAGTGGTTGGGCGTCGGCTCAGCGACTTCCTAACGTGCGAGAGCTCAAAGACGGTGTCTTCACCTGTCGCAGTGGAGGAGGAAGATGTAAGGGTGAAGGTGGAGCGTCTCAGTGACGAAGAGGTCCAAGAAGCGTCATCGCAGCCGGTCAGTGCCTCTCAGAGCTCGCTGAGTGACCAGCAGACGGTGCCGGGGAGTGAACAGGTCCAAGAGGAGCTCCTTATCAGTCCACAGTCCTCCTCCATAGGTGACATTTTTCCTCCTACCTTCAGTGTATTCACGGTGCATCGTTGTATGATAGCTCCTTCATGTGTGCACTGATTTGGTTAAAACATTCAGTTTAGATAACAGGTCGATGTGCGTTTGTTATTGTGTTACTCACTGGTGTAACGGGGCTGTGTCCTGACCCACTTAAGACAGTGCTGCTTTGTAAAGCGTGCAATCAAACCTGCCTCGCCCTGCTCCCTGAGCTGCCTCCCCACCCACGGGATTTTTATTTGTATTGGTCTCAGTGGAAAGTTTTATTGTCCAGTGGTCCAAATTCAGCTTGAAAGGCTTTTCTGCCTTTCCATAAATAAAAAAAAAGGAAATGGAAACATTCGTCATTTTTTCCTAAACTGTTGAATGGCACAGTGCTTTGTTATCCAGCAGCATCAATCCTGAAACAGGGGATTAGCCATCAAAGAGCCAAAGTATATTAGTCTAACCATGTCCAAGATGTCATGCTTTAGGCTTTCAGTAGACGGCTACCATGAGTAATTCTTTTCCCCTCCTTCTTCTTCTTCTTCTTCTTCCCAGGCTCGATGGATGAGGGCGTGTCAGAGGGCTTACCGTCAATGCAGAGCACCTCTAACGCTGGAGGACATGCAGAAGACGATGAGAGGTATCGTGATTTGTTGAAACTCGCTGTGAGCCAATCATAAAGTAAGAAAGAACATATAGACGTGGCTCTCACAACTGAATGTCTGGGCCACACCTGGTTAGATAATAAATTAAGACGTCATGTTTAAATGATGCACTGTAATCTGAAGACTGGTCGTGCATATCACTGTCGTCACTACTTGCACAGTCGCAAATGTTCAGGTACAAATGAAACCATGGCGTAATTATTAGGTGATGAGCAGACTGGAAACGTACTTTATTGGCCTGTGTGGTTGTTACACACCACACACATAAACACATACATACTGTGGTTAGTGTTGTGCTTTCTGTTAACTCCTTAAGTTAATATTATCGTCATTATTATAACCAACACATGCAACAAGGGTATTTGTAGGTAAGTGCGCACACATCCTTGTTCGTGCGCACACTTCTGCTACGTTGTGCATGTTGAGTTGTTACCTCGATCCGCTGTCATCTCAAACACTGGAAAAACAGGAGAAGGGTAATTTGACGATAGAGTGGAGCTATATACTTTAGCCTGGACTGCATTAAATCTATGATTGCTGCTGTCTTTGTGTTTCAGGTTGGAAGGTATTCAGTATCCATACCATCTCTATATCAGTCCTTCAACGCGGCCTGGCACCAACGGCCCTGACCGGCCCTTTCAGTGTCCGACCTGCGGAGTCCGATTCACACGCATTCAAAACCTGAAACAGCACATGCTCATACACTCCGGTAGGTGAAATATGAAAGCAAGTGCAGCACAATGGTAACCTCACAGTCGGTTCAGTGATACCCATGATTTTATATATGTCTTCATATATGACTGCACACCACCACGCTCCTTTGAAGTAAACGAAAATGTTGCGTTGTTTGTTGAAAACTTCTGTTTTTCTCTTTAAGCATCTCTGTAAAAATCGGATGCATTTTTCATCTCGGCACTTTAACCTTAGAGAGATATTATTGGCTCAGAGTTCAGGACTGCTGCCTATTGGAGACTACATGAGAGAGAAGTTATAACACATGATGACTGGACATTTAATTACATTTGTAAAGAGTCGATTGGTTGTGAAGTTTCTAATGAAGATTTTAATGAAAGGTTAAATGATAGAAGTTGCTGCATGTTGTAAATGGCTCAGGAAAGACGGGATGTTTTCAAGGAAGCACTGATGTAAAAAAAACCTTAACAGAGGCTTTTTGTGATCTCACACATGTGGATACAAACACTTGTGTAATGCTAACGTTCAGATCAGCAAGGGTGGGTTTTGTCTCCTCTTCCAGGCATTAAACCTTTCCAGTGTGACCGCTGTGGGAAAAAGTTCACACGGGCCTACTCCCTAAAGATGCATCGGCTGAAGCACGAAGGTAAACGCTGTTTCCGGTGCCAGATTTGTAGCGCCACATTCACGTCCTTCGGTGAATATAAGCACCACATGAGGGTCTCCCGACACATAATCCGCAAGCCGCGGATTTATGAGTGCAAAACGTGCGGCGCCATGTTCACCAACTCTGGCAATTTAATTGTACACCTGAGGAGTCTGAACCATGAGGCATCCGAACTAGCAAACTACTTCCAGAGCAGGTGAGGAGTCAGGGGGCGCCGCCCCCATCATTTACTCAGATCTCACCTGGATGAGAAAAAAGTTCAGTTTAGATTCTAACAGCAGGCTCGTTGTCGTGACTTTGGCTTTGTACAATTGTTTTTCAGATGATTTGAATGCTTAGATGAAGTGTGTCTGTGTTTACTGGGGAACTTTAACTGGCTTGAGACAACTGTTTTACATTTTGGGAATAAGGCTTACCTGATGAGTGAAAACGTCATTACCACCCTGAAAACTGTGCTGTCAATGTGAATACTTGGTCATAGCACTTTGGCCCGTCTGTTCGTTTTGGCCACTGCCATGTAATGGAGCACTCTAGACTGGGAGGGGTGCCCTGTAACTGGTCCCAGCTATGAAATAAAACAGGGAATATCATGTTTCTGTTTGAATAAATAACAGTCATTCACTACACTTCATTACAATTCAGATCTGTTGCATATACATGTACATGCATATGCTTGTAGATGGGACGCTAATAAATAGAAGCACATGTACTGTATGCTCTGCTCTGCAGCGGTTGTGAGCTGGGTGCAGCAGCAGAGGAACCAGTTCTCCAGCTGCTGCAGGTTCTGGTTGGAGTCCCTCACCAGCTCACTTTGGAAAACACTGGATAAAATCTGCTGCTGGTAGATTTAGTTACCGTTCGAACGGCCCAGTTTACGCCACACTAAGCAAACAGTTCCTGGCTGTAGTTCTACATTTACTGCACAGGCACGAGCAGTATCAAGCTTTTCATTTAAGTGTCAGTAAAGAAAGCATACGGAGATGTTTCCCCAAACGTCAAACTGTTCCTTTAACGTTCACCATTGAGAGGAAATTGCAAATACCACAAATTTGTTTCAGCTCTGACTGAAAAAATTCCAGACGTAAGAGGATGAAGTATCTAAGACGAGCTTATTGAGTTTCCCTAACACACAGATTAACTGTCAAAATGATAACTCGCAGTATTAAGAACGCCTGAGAGAACCATAGCGTACTGTAGCAGCTACTGTAGCAGCTACTGTATGTGGTCATGGAATAACTTTGTCATCTCTGCTTCTTTAACCAAATCAAGGAAGTTATTTGTTTTCAGTTCAGCCCACAAAAGTCAGAACATAGTGTTTCAAAGTGGGTCTGTGGTTCCCAGACTTTTCCACTTCTTAATCAACTCAAGCCCTCACAGGTCGCCTCAAACCTTTAAGAGTAGGAGATCATAACAGTGTGGAAAATTCTCTGGCAGCTCAGTCACACTCTTAATTCCCATCCTCAGTCTTGAAATGAAGGACAGTTTTTTACTGGTTTCCAGGTAAACTCACCTGTCGTCTGTGCCACAGAGGCTGTGATGAAAATTGAGCTCAGTGTCATTTTGTATCCTGCTTAAATTTAGATACACTTTACATCATTGGCATGTTTGCCTGCACCACACGTTCATGTAAAGGAGAAATCCCACACACTCAATCAGTGCTGTTGTTTATTATTACACTAATGAAACAACAGCCACAACACTGAGTCAGATGAAGCTACATCACAAAGATAATTTATGTATTAAATTTAAACAATGCTTTATTACAGAAACACGTTTCCTCGTCTTTGCTAGCGTGACGTCGTAGAAGGCCCGTTATCCCTGTTTTTATTTTCTATTGTATTTATACTGAATCAGAATCAGAGTACTTTATTAATCCCTGAGGAAATTATGTGGGTTACAGTTGTTCCAAGACTGTAACAGACTGAACTATGTAAACAATACAGTATGATACAGAGTTTACAAATGTAAGAAATAGCACTAATATATACAAACCACTGGATTATAAATATCAAGGACTTGCAGAGAAGTGTACAGTTAAGGCTGGTGAGCCCAAACCTCAGGCTGCTGTTGCTCTAAACACAGCGTCTCCACTTTTGGCTCAGTATGATGAAATATGGTCGTCTCAGGTGCAGCGTCACTGTTTAAGCTCAGTGTTTATGAGGGCGATCCAATCACATGAACGTTTACCTAAAGAGAGGGCAGCGGCGCTGTCTGTTTCTGAACGCCGATGAGCTGCAGCAGGGAACACTTTAAGATCAAGATTTTTCTCTTTCAGCTGTAAAACACTGAAAGCTGCTTCTGAAGTCCAGACATGTTCAATCTGCTGCTAAAACAAATGCAGGTCACAAACCTTACACCCTGGTGATGGAAACTCTAGAGTAGGTTTTAGCTTTAAGCGGCCCGATCATGTGTTTCCTTATTATCTACACTGCGGCGCTGGATGCTGAATACTGAAGTTTCAAACAATGAGTTTGATGCTAAAGTACTGTGCAAAAGTCTGGAGACATTTTCTGCTAGCAAAATGTTGCAGTGACTTGCTGAGCTCCAGGAACTTTTCTCCAGGCTTCTCGAAGGACACTCCAGAGCTCTTCTCTCTGAAGATGATCCCACACTGCTTCAGTAACACTGAGCTCTGGGGGGGGGGGGCATGACTGATACTGGTCCTCTGTGTGTTTGGTCTAACCAGCTATGCTTTTACTGCAGTGGCAGGATCATTGTCATGCTGAAGAATGAAGCTGCTGCCAATCCACGTGGTCTTGCATGGTGGATAAAAACCTGATGGTGCTTTTCTGCATTCATGGTCCCATCGATTTTGACAAACTCCCCAGCACCACCGGCTGAAACCCGTTTCACCGATAGCTTTAGATACTCACAGATGTCGTGCTGATTCTCAGTCCACTCCTCGTGGTGTTTCTTACCACTGAGCATTTCTCATGAGGCTTCAGTGAACAGCAGATGGCGCAGCCGACAACAGATGATGTGTTTGAGTTGTGTGCTAGCACTGATTCAGCTGGTGAGTTAGGGGCCTGTTAATGCTAGAATGATTCAGGTCAATAATGACCACAAAAAAAGCAGCACAGAAAAAAATTGAGCGGCTCTAGACTTCTGCACAGTACTCAAACCTCAGGCTTCGGGTCGCTCGGCGGTCGTAGACGGCTTTTGCACCTGAGCTGTGTCTGCTGTTATACAGACAATCACTAACCCTAAGATGGTCATCTCAGGCTCTCTCTGCAAATCTTCTGTTTACGAGGAGCCACCAATCAGAGGAGGGAGAAATGATGATCCAGATAGCGGACTAACTGAGGCACAGTGAGATAAATATTGAACTTAAATATGAAAAGAACTTGTTGGAGATTAGTTTTAGGTTTGTCATAACTCAACCATTCCCTGTTTGCTGCCCGATTCGTCACATTTAATTTGATTTAAAAGGAAATGCGTTTTATTTGAGATGAGTTTCTGCTCTGTGGGCTCGGGATAAAATATATAAACAGCCAAACCTCGCCCCTAAAGCAGCAGATGCCGCGGTGTCACTGGTACATTTATGTGCTACTGGTAGTCATAGTAACAGAGAACTTATCACCATGGCATGGCGAGACACGTGAAGATATGTTCTGTGTATTACAGTATGTGTGTGTACAAGTATTTTACAGTGTGTGTTTGTGACAATCACATGTACAGTTATTGTCAGGCGACAGGGAACTTAACATGTTCTCTTGGTCCACGCAGTGATTTCCTCGTGCCCGACTACCTGAGCCAGGTACAGGAGGAGGAGGAGGCGCTGGGAGTCCAGTACGAGCTGGAGGAGTCCCCACATCATCCGGTCTACCCGGGCAGCACCTCCACTTCCACCACCACCCCTGCCTCGTCCTCCTCCTCAGTGCAGATGCCCGTCATCTCCCAGGTCTCCTCCTCCACCCAGAATTGTGAGAGTTCCTCTGGCTTCCTGTCACCCGAGCCCCTGGATCCCCTGGAAGCCCCAGCCTCCCCGAAGATGGACGCCGATGACACGGCACCCATGACAGAGGAGACCAAGATGGACAACAGCGTGGGTGGCAGTTCCCCAGAGGTGTTTGAAGAAGAGCAGCAGCATGCTCAGGCCAAGGAGGTGGCTTCCATTACCATAAAGTGATTCGAGTCTTCTACTTGCCCATCATGTCTTATTTTGCAGTCATGTCATATGGGAATATCTGTTGGGACGACTGAAAGGGACGACTTGGATGTGTGCACACGTTGACGCCTCACCGTGTGAAACTGTCAGGACGCTGCGATTGAAGTTTTCTGAAGACTTCAGCTGACTCGATGGCGTTTCTCTACACAGATGCACTTACTGAGTTTAAGCTAAACACCTCACCAAACCCAGCAGCTAAATGCTAGTTGTTGTTGTGGGGTTGTTTTCTGTTTCAAACATCATATTTCCTGAACTTGGCTGTTGATATGAGATTTCAGTGGGTTTCAAAACATCTTGCTAGAAATGCAAGTAAAACGTATTTTCTATGAGTCACTTAAAGTAGGAAGGTTGTTTTTTTTTTTTCCCATATGACGTGAATGCAGCACAAGCTAAAGTCATTTCTGTCTTAGCCAATTTGAGGTCCGTTAAATCGAAGCCTTGCTCTACTTTTGGAAAGTGCCTGAGAGTTCCCATTTTAACAAAGTATCATGTAGAGAAAGAAAAGGTCTTTGCTTTGCCAACAGTGACAAATCAAGTCTTTGCAAATGGAGCTATGGAAAAAAAACTCGTTTGTATTTCATTTGTAGTGCTGATGCTAGTTTGTATTGGCAGAGACTGTGTTATTCCTTTAGTGCCATTGCTATAGGCAAACTGTTAAATGTCAATATTATCTATATTGCAATAGCTTGTACTGTAGTTTTACTATTTGAATGCTGTGAATGTTGGTTGTTGTGAAATGATATGTCAGGTGTGTGTATGTGCATTTCTTTGATCAATATCAACACAGTTCATTTCATTTTTTGAAATTACTTGACAAAGTATTCCCAAAACACGTCTGTGCAGTACACGATTTTCCTCTTTAGACTTTGTGGCGTCAAATATCTCAACTCCAGGAGTTTGGATCAAATTGGATCCGCACTAGAGCAACTTTTATTTTGTAATCCAACAAAATGGATAAAAATTGAGACAGAAAAAGTCTACACTGTCGTCAGCGACTGCAGTATTATGTATTCCCAAATGTGATATGGCAATGTAGCATTTCATCCCAGCCTTCTTCCCAAAAGGCCGTTCATTGGATTCCAAAGTCAGTTTGTTTCGTAGCTGTTGATGTAGAGCTCATGTGGCTGGCCAGCAGGTGCATCGGACACTGTGTTACTGCATGTCTATAGGAGCAATGTTACACTTAGGTACAACACGATTGTCTCTGCGGCTCTGTGGGACTCAAAGGGGAACATTCCCTGACTATCATTAACACTCACTGAGCAATTTACTGGGAACACGTATGCTTTGAATACAGCAGCTCTGCTATAAATTCAACTTTTTTCTGAAACAGTTTTACTGTTTTTGAATTCTTGCCACTGACACACATCCTAAGATAATCAACCATCCACTACATTCACTGTAATAAACGCAACGTTGAATTATGACCATTGTATAAGCAATTTATGGCAGAGATGTTGCTGCACCGAGCGGAAACCAGCAATGGCGGAACCTGCAGTTCCTCTAACGGCCACTGGAGGCCGACTGCAGAAGCTTGTTAATACGCAGTGACTGCCATGTTAACATTTGTGACTTGACGGGATTCAGAACTATTGTACGGGTGGTGAGCTCGGTGCACTTTGCACCATTTAATTCATTTGTATGTGACCAACATGACACGCTGTGTGCTAAACAAGAAGCTCGTGTTTCAGTGTTTTATCAGAAACATCAGAGTTTGCTTTGCGCTCCACTCTTTCATCATTACATTGTGAAGGGCACAAATGCTACCGTCGAGACTTTGAACTCTAAAACTAATATCCGATGTCACAATGACGAGTCATATTTTTATATTAAACGTTAAACTGCTCAGTGAGTGTACAGTTGCTGTACTGTAGCCTAGGAAGCAGGGGGGGACCCAGAAATAGTGTGACAGTCATCTGCGTCGGGCAGTCTTCACTCTGATCACGAGGCTGTCGAGTGTTAATGTGATTATGTTGTTTTGAAGTAACCTGTCTGCTAACATGTGAACACAAATACTGTGAGTTGAATCATTGAAAATGTTAACCATGCAGGCACTTCTTGATGTTACTGACTTTTTTAAATGCTGATTTTTGGGGTCAGACTTCCAGCTCCTGTTACCCGCATTGTGCCAACAGGCTTGTGATTCTGTATTTGGAGTTTGTTGTGCCTGTACTTTGAGAAGATAATGACACCTGTGGTGATAATCCACGAGTCGAATGCTACTGACTGCAACTGGGTTCTGTGTTTAGCTTCATGATGTGCCCCCCAAAAGTAGTACAAATAGCTCGTTCTTGCGATGACTCCAGCAGGGTACACGAGCTCGATTGTACATGTGAGGATAAATACTGCTGTGACGCTGACATCCAATCAGAGCCGTCTTAAGAAGCAACGGTGTCGCCCTGTGCCATCCATTCAGCCCTTTTTGAAATGTCGTGCCATTTGCCCTCTTTATCTGGGTGCAAACCAAGCTTTTTCCTCTAGGACCAAATGTTCTCTCTCTTATTGGGGATTTGCCATGGCAATCAGTACTTGCACATTTTAAAAGAAAGAGATAATCATTCAAAGTGGTCCATGTTATTTAGCTGAGGGGTCCTGCTGTTC
>VOQK01026366.1:23215-47905 GCA_015052645.1 Benitochromis conjunctus
TTTTCTATTGAGGATCAATGATACGGTTTATATTCGTCAGGTAATTTGATCAATTGAAGAGTCACTGTGTGTAAGCCCCATATTCCCACCAAAGATTGTCCCTGTAATCCAAGCAGTACCCAAATATGAGATGATCATATATTCATTCAGTAAGCAGACATGCATATGCTGCTTTTAAATGTGGGAATAGAAACTATCTCAGTTTATGCGACTAACAGAACTCGGACCAGTTTGCTTTGGTCTTTCAA
Source organism: Benitochromis conjunctus (assembly GCA_015052645.1). Classification (NCBI taxonomy): domain Eukaryota; kingdom Metazoa; phylum Chordata; class Actinopteri; order Cichliformes; family Cichlidae; genus Benitochromis; species Benitochromis conjunctus. Next base: position 23,464 of record VOQK01026366.1, read on the forward strand.
AGAGTCTCACTATTCAGACACTTCTTGCACCCCTTTTTTTTCTTAAAGCCTTGTTTAAAACTAAATAAAAAAATATATATATCTATAGATAGCATTCAGCTGTGACGTCTTTGCAGCTGTTTTTACAGTGATCTCGATCTACAGGAAGTAAAAGTCAAAGACTTCTGCAGATTAACGAGTATGTTGCCACCTGCAGACATTCTGGAGCAAACACTCCGAGCGGCGGCCCTTTGAGCCGGACTTTACGCTGAAAAACACCCGCTAACTTGTACCACACAGCCCGGTGTTTCCCTGTTTTATACACATTTTGATTTTACTTTACATTTACGTCTGAAGGAAGCAGAGAAAAAAAAATAGTTTGATAAAGAAATAATGTTTAGTTAATGAATAAATGCCTTAAATCAATGCAGATGTTAATCCTGATCGATGTGCTCGCGATCATTTCACGATCATGGAGCAATTCAACTTTAACGTTAAGACTGAGCTTTTCGGTTTTGAACCCAGGTGTGATCTGAGAGGGGTGGGTATGACTGAGTGACCTGTCAATCAAGAAGGAGCCCCGCCCAAAGCGTTCCCAACTTCCCTCCAACTATTAAAAGAAAGGTACTTTTGGCTACTACTTACCACAGGGGTAACCGGAAATGAACCAGCAGCCTTTTCTTTGCAAACGTGTAAATAAGACAAAAAAAACATGCTTAATTCAGTATCGTGTTAAACCAGCCTCAGAGCATTAACTCCGTGAAATCTGGTCTTAGTTCATAATCAGAGGAGTCGCCCCCTGCTGGTAATTCTAAGTCATGCTGGTAAAAACCTGTTTGACAGCCTGCGATCAGCCCATTTCTATCCACTTTACTTCCAGAGTCATTGAATCTTCAGTGACTACCTAGAGCGATGCTAACACACCTGTGACAGCGGACAGGTGAATCGAGCTCAGTCATGAAAGCAGGTAGCTTATGATTAACTTTTTTTTTTAAGTTTTCATACACCAATTTTTTTCTGCCAGCCTCGTGCAGGCTTTGCTGCCGGGACCCTAAAGCGCAGTCTTCTCTGGACAGTTTAACAGTTGATCCTGAACCCTTCAAAGAGCCCGAATACACCGCCCACCTCCTCCAGATCCCTGCTTAGCCCAATGTTAGCATAGCAGCTTACGAAACACCCGACTTTGAATGAAGCAGTCGGACCAACTTTAGCTTCGCTATGAGAAAGAACCTGACTGTAATGCACGTTAATCAAATCAGATAACCAGGACAAGTCTCGGGTTTAAGGAGCGTTTATTAACCGCTAATGGAGGTTACAGCAGCGAGCTAACGGCTAGCTGGGTTCACCTACGGTTAATTAGCCGTCATCCCGGTGCTAACTGCCCGTCGAAGACACGGAGCGCAGATTTAACGGATAAAAACCGACAGCATGTAAATAACTACAGTCCGGGCGACGTGAACGGAACACCACCTGTCAGAAAACAGTTGTATTCGGCTGAGCTGCCCTTTAAAAATTCTCATTTAACGGCGTTTTCACTCACCTCAAGCTCACCCGCGCACCGCCTGGGAACTAGTGAGGAGGGTCACGTGGGGTCCTAGAGGGCACTAACCGCCTTCTCCCGGCGCCGATTGGTTATCGAGCGCGTAACTTTGACGTTTCCTGTCAACTGTCAGAAGCTGATTGGTCAACGGAAACTCTCGCTCGACCCGCCCATATGGAGCTGCACCTCGTGGACAGCGATGATTGGCTGAGCTGCCAGGGGAAGTGTGCCCTGACTGGCTGTAGTCGTGCTTATGAAAAGACTTAAGAATGCGGGATGAGATTGAAACTGATTTTGCAGATTTTGATTCATAAACTAATTTAAGTCGGTTCTAACATATTAAAGGAACGAAAACGGTCTTTATTTCACATATTTGTTTTATTAGGAAAAACATTCTGAATTTCCAAAGGTATTTATTAAATAACTCAATTTATTTATGAATTTTTTAAATTCATGGTAACATGGTAACAAAGCATGCAGTCTCTGCGGTGCAGTTTTAATCAGTATAGTGCAAAGGTCAAATTTATTGTAAAAAGGATTTATTAAATATATATCTGACAGCACCTAAAATAAACATTTGATACACAAATATCAGATAAAACAACAAGAAGGGTATTTTAATAAGAACCAAAAATTAATTTTCACACTGTGCACTAAAGAACTGTTTAATAAAATCTAGGGGGAAAAAAGCATGTGTGTGTTGCTAACCTGTGAAATCAGGATTTAAATGTATATGTGGCTTCTGTGTGCGAGGGTTGGCGATCCTTTGACCTGTGAGGTGGTGTCGTTGTTAGTGTGATCATCACTGAAACAACAGTCAATGAAGGCACGCTGACAGAGCTCTGATTAACAGTTAACAACCGAGCTGGTTCAGCTTTTTCTTTGATGCTGAAACGAGGCCAGGATCAAGCATCAACCTTCAGGCCTGAAAAATTAGTCCAGCTCTGAAGATCCTCAGAGCTGGACTCACTGCTGGAGCAGTGAGTCAGCTAATTGGAGTCCCTGAACTGGACCTCTGGACTGTGATTTTACTGTTTGAGCCTTTTAGAACATTTTTAATGTAATTATTTAATATGGCTGCTGTGTGGTAAACTGAATAAACAGACCATCCAAGAGGTCCAAGCTCCAGTTTTGCTGAGTGAAATTGTAGGATTTTACTTGGATATTATTGTGCCCTAATTAGCAGTGACTGAGGAAACAGAAACCTTCTTTGGACTGCTCCCTTACTTACCAGGGGTCGCCACAGCAAATGGATCGACATCTTTGATTTTGTCAGGTTTTCAGAGCAGATGACCTTCCAGCTGTCCCCAGAGATTTGGGTGTCCTCCTGGTCTTGAACAGGGGCCTTCCATGTATTAGCTGAATGTGTTAATCCCTACACTATGGAGCCACAAATAGCCATGCTTTATCATAGAAGTAAATGTTCTGATGCTTGACTCTGTGTCAGAGCAGAGCTCTGAGATCATGTGATCTTCCTCCATGTGGCCGCCACATATCATGCTGCCGTTACCCTTTTAAACCAAAGCTCAGTTCAGTTCTAGAGCTGGTTGTTAAAGGCACCCATCCAACTGCTGAATTATCCATCCACTCTCTGCTGCTTATCCTTTTCAGGGTCATGGGGGGGCTGGAGCCTATCCCAGCAGTCTTAGGGCGAGAGGCAGGGTACACCCTGGACAGGTTGCCAGTCTGTTGCAGGGCTAACACACAGACACAGACAACCATTCACACTCACATTCATACCTGTGGGCAACTCACTTTCCAATTAACCTATCCCCACTGACTGCATGTCTTTGGACTGTGGGAGGAAGCTGGAGGACCTTACCTACACGACTACAGAAAAACATTCAGTTCTCCACCTGAAATGAAGATCACAGAGTCTGTGTGATGAAGCAGCCTCTGCACACACCAGTGAGTGATGCTGCCATTTCATAATTTTCTGATGAAATAAACTACTCACTTCCTCCACATCATCATCATTATCATCGTAACAACTCTGCAGCCATATGCATACCTCAAGCTGACATTTAGAACAACCAGTGCAATTCATTAATTTCATTAGTAGAATCATTTCTAATTTACCGCTGTATTAAAATGTTCAAAAGTGATGAAAAAAATTCTTATTTTAACTCTTTCTTTACGACAGAAGTGTAAAAGTAAACAAAGTAAGTAGAAAAAGATGCTTTTTAACACTTGACCTCATAACGGCACTGCTGTGTCATACAGAAGTGTGTTTTTTGTCCTGTGGTAGCATAAATACAACGGTGCAGAGCAGAAATTTTCTGACGTTGGACAGTTTCGATGGGAACAGCTCTGCTGACGGATGTTAACCTGAAGCTGATGATGGGGAAAAGTTACTCTTCATCCCATTTATCGATCAGTTCAGAGCAGAACCACAGCATGATGATCCAGCTAGCTGATGATGACGAGCAGTTAGAGTTTGTGCTTCTGGTCTGTGAATCTGCATTTCTTCACCCTTACAATAAATAATGGTGTACCACAAGGTTCAGTATAAGGACCCGTGTTTTTGACTGAATGTGCTCAGAGTGGTGAGATCCTTGGAAAATGTCAGTTTACATGCAGATGATGCACTGATTTATTTTCCTAATTAATAATACAGTTTCCTTAGCTGACTCAAACTTGCTGTTATAAACCTACAATGAATTTTCCATCATGAGAAGCCAGATGATGTCAGATACACCACTGGAAAATATCGGCCTTCATCCGGAAAGAGTAGCCAAGACCTTTGTAATATAATTTGTACATATGTTCAAAACACTTTCCTCCCTCCTTTTTTCATGTCTCTATCTAAAACTGAAGTTTAGTTTTCGTGACACAGTGTGAAGTTAATTTTTTGAATGTGAATTCATTCCCATTCATATAGCCTGTCAATTCACCTCATTACCATGATTATTACCTCATTATTGTCAGTATGAATGCGCCATTAATCTGATCAGAAACTGACAGAAAAACAAGCAAACATGAATTATTTAGGAACCTCTTTGGTCAGTTTTAACAAACCTCACAGGGGTGGAATCTGGAAAAAGAAGCAGGGATGTTGAAATTAAAAGACACAAGGAAATCACTTAAATTTCTGTCTTTATTACAATTCACAGATTGGATAGAAGTTTAAGCTCATTTAAATAAAGTTTATCTAAAGGTTACAAAAGACACATACAAGATGATAGCAATGCATTCCAGTGCATCTTTCAAAGAAAAGAAAAAAAAAAAAAATCCTGGATGTTTTCTGAAGCTAGAGTTAATTTAGTCTAATATCACTGATCAGCTGACTTCATATCTGAAAAATCTGAACTAGTGACAGTTTGTACAGGAAAGAGAGCCACATCTTAACGGAGGAAAGTCTCGATAAACTGTTCCCGTGGTTAATTTACCTCCTTTACTTCACTTAGCCTGTTCCCGTGAATGGACACGTGGATTACTGTGAGCAGATTACAGACGTCAAAGTTGCATCCTGCGGTGTTTCCGGATGTTAGCAAACCAATTTGTACAGTATGAGCAGCTAAAATCCTTCATCAGACAGGAATGGGACAACATTCCTCTGGAAAAATTCCAGCAGCCGCTCTCCTTGGTGCCCAGATGTTTACGGACTGCTGTTCAAAGAAGAGGGGGTGCTGCACAGAGGGAAATGTGGCCTTTTTTAGAGATGTGTTACTGCCATCAAATTCAAAATGAGCTAATTTTTTCTTAAAATTGTCCATTTGTCAGTTTAACCCTTCAATACGTTTTCAGTGTTTTACTGTGAATAAAATACGATTTTACGTTTCAGCTTCAGTTCACTGTTACTGTGTGTATTTGAAGACATATGTAGAACATTAATAATGGAAACAAATTAGAATTACTGGGTATGTTTTGTTGTTTCTTATGAGTGACTGGACTGAGTGCAGTGCTGCCCAGTATAACCACAGTGTGACAGGCACACGCTCGCACTTCATAACATGGTTTAAAGCTCCCAGAAGTGCAGACGCAAGGCGCGAAATTAAGTTAAAACAGCATTAAATGTAACAGAAGAAACAACACACTAAAACACTCTTTTGTCCTACATTTGTGTTTTAAAGGCAGATGACAGCACTTAGAACACCACATATTTACTCATCGTTAAACCACAGATCCACGAGAGAACGAGACAGCCTCCAGACGACCCCTTGTTCTTTACTTTAGTCCAGTTCAAGACCTCAAACTGTCCAGAACCCAGGAGATTTATCAGAGCCCCGGCCATTATCCACCTCTAAAACCCAAGAATGTAAATTCTTCAAAGTGATTCTGGAGTTTTAATAAACTTTGACAGGATATTCATTTCCCTTTCAGAGAGGTGATGTAGCCCCTAAATCTGACAAATGTCCTCATAGATCAGTCGATCCAACGTGAAGTCAATTAAATTCAGTCGGTCCAAAGTTAGACGTGCAAAAGAAACGATGATAATCTGATGAGTTACATCACTTTAAGGCAGCTGTTCGGGGAACAGATTAAAATCTGCAAACGAGGGAACAATTTATCACAAACTTCTCTCCTGTAAGACGACGACAAAGTGCTGGAGGACGACGGCGTCTGCTCAGAAAAAATGAAAATCAACTTGCGGAGGAGACACAAACAAGGAAAAGTACCTCAGTGGTACAACAGAGTACCTCAGAGTACTACAAAATACCTCAGAGTACTGTGGAGTACTTCAGAGTTCTGTGGAGTATCTCAGATTACTGTATAATATCTCAAAGGACACCAAGAAACCCCAGAGTCCCTCTGAGAGACGGTTCTCTGATTATTTTCCAATACTTTGCAGTACACTAATTACCCCAGTTTTCTGAGGCACATTGTAGTACTTTAAGGTACCCCACAATACTGTATAGTACTGTGAAATGCCTCACAGTACTGCAAAGTATTTAACAGTACTGCAGATTAAGACCACTGCAGAGTAATCAGAGAACTGTAGAGTACTTCAAGGTACTGTGGAGTGTACCTCAGAGTATTGCAAAATACCTCAAAGTACTCCAAGGTACCTCAGAAGACTGTGGAATACCTCAAAGCATTATACAGTCTTCAGAGGAATTCAGAGTACTGTGGAATATTTTAGAGTACTCTAAGCTATTTCAATGTAATCAGAGTACTGAATAACAGGCAGAGTACTGTGGAATATCTCAGGATACAGTGGCGTATTTCAGAGTACTAATGAGGAACCAGAGTACTGCAGAGTACCAAGGACTCTCAGAATACAATGAGTATTGCAGAGTAATCAGAGTACAGCAAAACACTGAGAAATACCTCTGAGTACACTGGAGTATTTCAGAGTAATCAGAGTAATCAGGACACAGAGCAGTCAGTGTGAAGGCCTTGGGTAACTTAAAGACGTGGTCAAGAACAGAAACTCGTCGGCGTCTTCGTCAGTAGTTTGAAGCCATGATGACGTGAAGAAGGTCCGAGGCTGCAGCAGAGGATTCTGGGTATTTGTGGACGCTACATGTCGGGAGGCGGGGCCTGTTTGAAGTGACTCTTCTCTTCGTTAAGGCAAATCGAAGGAGGGGAACGCCTGCAGCACACATCACCACACGCAGCGAGTGGACGCACATACACGGGTACTGTGGGCGGGGCAGGAAGGTCTGGTCTGCAGACAGGAAGTCCCAAAGCAGCTGATTGATCATCAGAGGTGGCTCGCCGCTCTCGCCGCAGCCTCCGTGATTACCAGTGTTTCAACATTGAGCTTACTGTATGTACACATAAATACAGGACGAGGAGTAATGACATCGCTCCTCTGGGTGGAGACAGGTGAGCCCACCTGTCGCTGTGTCTCAGTCTCTGATCTGTTCAGTCCTGCAGCGCCGAGGTCCTGCCAGGCGGTGGCGCTGCGGCACCGCGGTGGGGATCTGGTGAGCGGGACGAGGCAGGACGGCAGCCGAGGAGCTTCCGGTCAGCTCGTCTGAACGCCGCTGAGGTAACTCTGAGAGGGCGGAGCTTCACTCGGCTTTCTTTATGAAGATCTGAGAGAGGAGAGACGACAAAGGCGTGAGTCACAGAGAATCCACTAAAATGATAACAGGCAAACCCACCTGAGCTGCTCAGCATCAGCTGATTTTCACGCTCGCACAGGAAGTACGGCGGGGGTCCAAACCTGTCGCTCATAACTTCAAGTATACATTCAGAGGAAATGATGGATCTATTAAAGTTTGAATAAACTTTAATTAGAGGAGCAGAAACAAGCGCGGTAATCTGGATAACAGCCAAACCAAAAGAGTTTAACTGGGCTGCAGTCCAGCTGAACTCGGCTCCATTTCCATCACAAGCTGCGCCCAGGTTCACGTGTGGCCCTGCATCTATAAGTCCAATCATTATCGAAATCTTCTGATGCATCTGCAGCTTTGCTTCACAGCTGACGGGCGAGCTGCAGCACAGATTCAAGCTGTTTTTATTTTCAGCCACGCTCTAATTATCGTTCCATCTGGAGACTCACAGGTTGCTTTCCCGGTGTGCCGGCCGCATTACTACAGAAGCGCTTTCAGTTAACATTCACTGTGCTGTCATCATTTGTGCATGGATCTTATCTAAGCTCTGATAAGACATGACAACTGTTGGCCTAATAGTCAACTTTACTGCAGTCTGTCACTAACTGGAGCTACTGTATCTGATTCAGGCACAGCTCTGCTTCCTGATCTATCAGTGCAATGAAATAAAATACAATAACTCAAAAAAAGAAGAAATCTTTCAGAAAACCTGCTGGAGATCACAACCTTTAGCATCCATCTATGTGGCATTGATGCTGTGTCACTGCTGAAGCAGGCCTGCCCCTGGAAACCTGCAAACACTTCTTTGGTTTTGAGAAGCGAATATTAAATCAACTTTTCACTGCAAAGTGACAAATAAAGGCTTAATTTAGCGGGTGTAGAGGTCACTTCTGAGGGGCAAAAATCACGATGGACAGAATCTGTGGGTTTCATGATTTCTAGTCTCCTTCCACATCCACTGACATGAGTGGTACCAACTTTCTCTCTTTCTGGTGCAAATACCGGAAGTCACTTCTTAGACTGGGCACTGGCACCACATTCGCTGAAAAGGACTCAATATAACGGACCAGTTTGTACAGACAGGGTAAAGAAAGGATCATAGAAAACCCAGGAGACTTCAGAATCCTCTCCAAGGACTTCTTCTGTCAATACTCAGCAGTAATTGTGGATAAATGTCTCCACAGAACACTGTCTGTTGGTTAGTTTTAGTTTGATTTAACTCTGAGGCGATCTCACCTCGCTGAGGATCACCCAGACCGGTGAGTCCGTGATCACTGTGAGACGCATGGCCTCCAGGGGCCCGAAGCTGGGGTCCACCTCTCCCTCTGCGATGCCATTATGGAACGTTCCTGGAAAGATGAAGATCGACAGGCTCAATAACCTGACAGGAGAAGTGATGATACCTCAGTGTCAAACAGAAGTGCACTGTGACAGCTTTTTAATTTACAGAGATTTCTACTGTCATCTTTTTTTAATCTGCCAACGACCAAAGCAATCACAAGGCAGTTAAGGGTGCAGGATCCTCTTTGTGATCTATTTCACCCCTTTAAATACATCAGCCAGAAACCACGCACCAACCGCTCAAGGGATACACATATTTCCCTCCCACCTCCCACCTAGGTTTCCTAAAGTCTTGATCTTCGCTGTGTTTCCTGTTATTTTGAACGTGTCACTTTGGTGATTTTACTTCCTGTGTTGTCCCTCTGTTATGACTGTCTGCTCTGGCCTCATTGGCTTCACCTTATTACCCTGGACCCTGCACTATGAAATGAAAAATAATAAAATAATTATAAAGTTGTTTGCAACCAACAGGAAAAAAGAAGATCAGAGAATAAAGTTGTTGATAATCAGGGAAATGCGAATACAGCAGAGCTGTACTCACTTTACATAGTCGGCCACGTAAAGCCCACTTTAAGACAAGTGAAACCCAGACCTACCCAGAACTTACCCAGATCTTACCTGGGTCAGAGGAACGCATGCCTCTGTTCTTCATGATGTACTTTCTGTCTGGGACTTTTTCCCCGTTTCATTGGTTTCTTCTTTGTTAGATTTGGTTCTGTTTAGTCTTTCTGTAAAACTCACTCTTTTCTTTTGGTCACCTGCATGACTGGTGGTGGCCAGTGCTCACCTTCAGCCACTCAGTACATGCACCTGTGGTATAAATGTGGGAATAATTCCTTTTTGAGTTATTGTGCTTGAACGATTTTCAGAAAACTTCACTGCTGATCTTGACCTTCGTGTCACTGAGATTTTACTAGAAGTGTCTCTGGTACAGATTTGAAAATCCTACATCGCCTCGTTCAGAAGTTATCGTGTTCACAAAGTAGCATCACCCCGCTCAGCTGCCCCGGTGGGACGACAATCCCCCGAGCTTTTCAGGCTGAGGGGTAAAAACTGACAACTTCATCTACCTACTTTTGGCTCAGTTAAAACATCTTATCTTTAAAGAAGGTTTAGTTTGAACCTTTAACCTGTTTTTTTTTTAGCATTTTAAAGGGATTTGTTTGGGTGTATTATTCATTATTCATCAGTTGATGGAAGCTGAAGTAATTAAGGGATTGTTATGCTTTCTGTGCAGATTTACAGGGTTATTAATGGTTATTAAGACCCATTACATGTACCCACCATCCATTTATTGACCCCTGTTTTTCTGGCTTTCTCTGAGCCTGACTATCAGAAAAAAATCTTCAGTCTCCATCAGACCCTCTCTGGCGTCCTGCCGGTATCAGGTCTTCCAGCTGAGGTTGGTTTCAGGGCAACTGCACCTCAACAGAGCAATAATCCCTCAGAGGATTTATTTACTAGGATTATCATGCTGGCAGTTATGCTTCCAGGTAGCGACCGTAATCCTGACAGAGAACAGCATCTGGGGAGCGTGTTATTGTTTATCACAGGGTATTATCTGATATTATTGTGGGTATTATGGTTTTCACTCAGTATCCAGCCACGTGTATACGGCAGTCTGAGAGCCGTCCCCAGAAACACCGATCACACAAAGGCTCAGAACAAAGACAATAAAAAATAATCAGATGGCAGTTCCTGGTCTGACATGGGAGCTTTGTTTTTGTTTCTCCTACAATAAACGCTGACAGAGGCGGGAAACAAATCTTTTAAGAGGATGACATTTTACACTTTCAGGCAACAAACAGTTGACTTCAGGTCCACTTCAAGTCTAGAGTAAAGCACAGGAAGCAGAAAGGAGCATGAATGGAAATACTCAGGTATGAATTCTCTTGAGCTTGATTAAATGAACCCAATCATCTGATGGGTGATTACATTTTAACTGAAACAATGCGAGCCTCATGGTGGTGCGCGAGGAAAAGCGAAAACATCAAAGTTTCCATGCTTCCTCCTCAGGACTAATCTCTTTATGAAGGAATTTTCCACAAAAATCCAAAGTGTGTTTAATCTCTCGAGCTTGTCAAACCTGCAGAAAAGGCTTAAAAATAAATGTATATAAAATAAAGTTTGAACTGCCTAAAAGTTTCTGTAAACTTTTGATTTCTGTGGAAGTGACGGGAACATTTCGATTTCCAGGATAAAACCGCATGTTTGGGTTCTTTCAGGCTCAATGCAAGGACACGACGGACTGAGAGGAGGAAGTTAAAGAGAAAACGCTGATATGAAGTTCCCTCCTTTCTGTTTCCCGCCCTCCTTCAAACATGCTGCTTAGTCCCAACTCTCTCAGACGGTTAATTTCACATACAGAAGATCTCACACACTGAAATTGGATGCAGGTCTCCCGAAGGCAGCACGATGAAATGAATAGAGTGAAGGAGCGCCGGCTGGATCGATCCGCCAACTCATCTGAAAAATTGATGAAGGGGATAAAGAGCTGCTGGTAATTTATGATGTCAGCCCACACTTGCGCTCCTTCCACCCACCGTAGGCCAGTATCTCCTTTCCCTCTAAAGTCCTGATTCCTTCAGGTGGATTGAAACATGCACAAAACAACTTTGTCTTTCATACAATTAATGAGAAAGACAAAGAGACGACTGTGGTCCAGAATAATCTAAAAGGGTAGACGAACTAAATACTTGGAGAGCAGAAGCTTTAATGTTTGCATTCATATAATAGAAACTGACCAAGGATGCTCGGTGCTCCTGAATGCCAAGAACAAATGAGCAGACTTATATTTTTTTCTGTTGGTTTTATTTCAGTTTGTATTTATTTTAAGTCAAATAACTTCACGCAGCATGTCAGGACACCTTAATTTATTTACTGAAGGTTCCAGTTAATCCTGCTGAAATCAGCCCAGCTGCAGGAAAAACAAATTCCAGTAATGAAAAGATAAATCTGACAGTCTGCCATTGTGTGCGAAATGCCGAGGCTATACTGAAAATCCAACCTGTGACATGAAATGAATTCACGACGAGTTTAGTGACTGATTGACTGAATGCACTTACTCATCTGCTCATTTTTTCTGATAAATAAAGTTTACATTTTTACGAGCATCATCCTGCAAGGCCGGATTTCTATCAGATGGAAAGAGGACTGATGTAAGATCTCAGTACGATACCTGAATCTTTACCTGCCCACATCCACAGTGGAACCAAGTTTTGGCCTTCAGCCTGTCAGTTTTTACAATCTAATGCAAAGTTTTCACAACAAAAGTTGTTGTTCAGTTCTTAAAGTGTGGAAAAACACCAAAGCTGTCAGGCTGCATGCTGGTGAAAGATGTGCAGAACATCACTGTTAAATTATTCAACATAAAAAATAAAGGAGGGGAAGTTTGTGGGTTTCCGCTTTGTGAATCACGAAACCTCCACGAGCTGAAAAATAAACCGAAATAAAGCGCAGCACCAAAACCTGCAGTTCCTCGAACGTCCACCGGAGGCTCCAGCAGTCAGTCAGTCCCCATAGACTGCCATGTTAAAGCTTTACAGCAGAAATAAACATGTTTAGAGCCTCGTACAAAAACGGTTTTGGTCTCTGTGGATAATTGAATCCTTCAAAGCAACGGTGCAATTATAAGCCATCTGTTAAAATATTATATAGGCTTAAAGTTTGCATTATTAGGGGTGTGGCTTCTTTGACTGACAGGTGGATGGAGACACAGGTGGCTGTAGCTGTCACCTCAGATCTCTGGACCATGTTTGTGCTGTTGGAGCATCTTTAATAACATCATATGACCAATAATATGCCTGCTGTGAGATTACTGTACTAACTGACTGTCTGAGCTCCAGTTTAGTTTTTTATTTATTTTATTTGGATGTGACTGAGTGCTAATTATCAGATGTCTCAGTGTGTGTGATACGCCCATAGGCTTTAAAATGGAAAGACTAGAAAGCGGTGAGTGAACAGTCTGTGGTCACAAGAACGAATTATTTCTGAGAAACAACTAAAAATATAATCTAAAATCAAATAATGCGACTTTTTAGCGGAGAGGGCTCAGATATTTGACAGATCAGCTGTTCTAAGGTGCTTCCTTTAAAATAATCCTTGCTGGGAGGTGAAATATTCGGCACTGAGCTCTGCTGATTGGCAGTTTTGTGGAGCTGCTTATAGGTACAGGTCCTTAAAGCGGTCCTGCAGTGGAGAACAGCCGAACTGGAGCAGCTGTAAAGACTGCGATTCGAAGTTCACTCCACAGTTCAGGAGATAAAAGAGTAAAAGGAGCCTTTTCGCTCCTTGTAGATGTAAACTGTGACAGCTCATGTGCAGGGAAAGAGCTCATTACAGCTCCTCAAATGCAGCAGTCAGTCACACGTCCTCAGCTGCTGCTACACCCATCACTTTATGACGATCAGGGAAACTCGGTGAAGCTGCACACAGCCAGCTGCTGTCTGTGTGTCATCACTCACCGATTCTGATGAAACCGTCCTCGGTCCGGTGGTACTTTGGCATTTTCTCCTTCCCTTCTATCAAGGCCTCTTTCTCTGCCTGGATATTCTGGAAGCAAACGAAACACCAGCCAATCAGTTAATTGTTTAATTTGACTCTGCATTTGTATCGTTACTGTGTCAGAAAGAAAATGCCTCATCATTCAATTACAAATCTAATCTGAGGCCATTCATTGAAAGCCGAAGAGTCTCAATTATAGTTCTATGGAGAAAACTCATTTTTATCATGGATCAGTTACATGTGCAATAAAAGCAATAAAAAAAATCAGCTCTCGTCCTCCAGCTACGTTTAACTTTTCTATTTAGATTCTGAACTTGTGTTTTCTGCAGCTTTGGGCTCATTTTACACACTAAAACTTTAATAACTTCTTATATAAACACAACAGCACCACGACTGAGGGATCACACTAAACTTGTAACATTAAATCTGGTTTTTGCTTGAAAACATGCAACACTCAGTACCCTTTTCACTTTTTTCAGAACCTCATTGACCTCCTTAAATTTTCGTATTTCCGGCTTTTCACCCTTATTGTCCACAAGCGACTCAGATTTGAACAAAATACAAAGATTTTAATGTTCATAAAGTAACCTGGGAGTGGGATAGCCCCAATTTAACTGTGAAACTTACAGTTTCACCTGTTGTCACACACAGCAACGTGCTCCTTAACAACAACAGCAACAATCAAAGCACTGCGGCGTACACATGACACACCTCAGGTCACCTGGATTTGTTTAACTATTAAAAAAAAACAACCAAAACTCTCCATCCTGACAGGAAGAACAGAGCGAGGGCGTCACACATCACTGAGGATTGCTCACTCTCTCGTTCCTGGTAAAAAGCGTACTCCTTTAATTCTGAAGTTTTATGTGGAAGGGTTTCCAGGAGAAAGCCTCTTCTCTGTAAAAAGAAATCGCAGCACGGTTTAGGTTTGCAAAGCTGCTTCTGAACAAACAACAGGACTTCTGGAAATCTGTCCCATGGCTGAAGTTCAGACCAAACTGGGTCATCAACAGGACAATGATCCAGAGCACCGCAGCGAATCTGCAACAGAGCGGCTGAAAAAGAAATGAATCACGGTGCTGCAACGGTCCAGTCAGAGTCCAGACCTCAACCTGACTGAGATGCTGTGATGGGACCGTAAGGGAGCTGTGCATGAATGAATACTGCATACCTCAGTGAACTAAAGCAACGCTGGAATATAGAAATAGATAAAAGTGGAGTGACGTTTCTCCACAGTAACGTGAGAAACTTATAGAGTCACATAGAGAATGACTGTTTCAGGTTACTGGTGCTAAATGGATCACAGGCTCTGTCTGAAGAAGCAACGAGAACAGAAACACAAACATAAGTCGTTGACGAGACACAGGCGGGAACGATCAGAGAAGACAGACAGGAAGTTAATGAACAGGTAACACAAGAAAGGGCAACATTAGAAATGAAACAGGATATTAAAAAAAATCCTGCTGCAATGAACGACCTTCAGACCAACAGACTCATATTTTTGTCTATCAACATAAAACTCTTTCTGCATCTGGGCGGAGCTAAACTGAGACTGCAGTGCCGTTTGTGCCGCTGTTAGTGAAATACGACTCGAGCGATACTTCACTTTGCATTCACTGGGCACTGCCCCGAAACCCCGAACACATCACCCGCTGTGCACTCTGCACATGTGTTTCACACCTGTTACCATGGTGATCTAGTCAGGTAAAAGGAGATCCACCAGTGAAAACTCTGACTTTAAGCTGCTCACTCATTAATCTTGCTGCTGTTTCTCCTGCTTCCTGTGCCAGAGTAACAGTACTCTTAAAGGCTCTGCAGTGTTCCCATGTGCGCACACACCTGTACAGTTTCCTGTCCTCGCACAGACTGAGACACTGTCCCGGCTGCTAATGAACTTCTGAATGGAGACGCTGCCTCAGACACACTCTGACATTTAAAGCAACATCAGTTTATCTGCTCTCAGCTGTCACAGCGATTATTCACACCTACAGCCTCAAATAATCCAAACAATACCAGCGGTTCAACGTAACAGTTTAAATGATCACATTACATACATATTAATATGATAATTCAATGGCCTTTTAACCTAAATTTAATTATTTTCAGCTCAGCTCCATCAACCTCTTATCAGAACAGCTCCATTACTGACGGCTCCACTGACAGGTAACACATTTACATCACGTTTGAATCACAAATGAAAAAAAGAGAGACGTGTGAATGAGAGGGAGGCGGGTGTAACAGTGAAGATGACAGGTGAGTGTAAATACGTGGGGTCAACCATGCAAACCACAAGAGATGAAGAAAAGAGGGCAGGCCGGGGGGAGTGGGTGGAGATGAGCATATGCGAATATACTGATGGAGCTGCCAGGCAGGAAGAGAAGAGGAGGACCTCACATAGGATGCTGTGACGAAGGTCATGCAGAGGGTTGGTGTGACAGAGGAGGATGCTGGGATAGGAGGAGATGGAGGCAGAAGAAGATTCTGATCATTTTCGGACTCTTCTCAGGCGATGATGTGATGATAAAACTCGATTGCAGGTTTTCTGTGTGTTACTAACTCGATACACAGAAAGCCGAAGCCCTTTGATGCCTTTCCAACAGATGAGTTTCATATGAACTAAACCGATTCAGCGCCGCAAACCACACTTTGACACGTTTTGTCCCTGAGAGCGCCCGCAGCATGAAAGATGAAATTTCTAACAAATTTAGCAGTAATCGTGTTTTGTGCAGCCACGTTTTCTGGTGTGAACCTGCAGGTTTTAGGGCCATCATCCAGCCCCACCCTCTCCTCCTCCTCCCTTCCCGCTCCTGGTCAGCATTACCGCAGCAACCGCCTCCCTCCACCAGCTCCGGTCTGCACGTTTCTGTGTGCTCAGCTTCCTGTAAGCGCGTGCTGATTCTTCTCCTCGTTTTATCTCTCCTGTTGATCTCGGTAGGAGCTCCTCTTCCTCTCAGCGTACCTCTCTCCGCCCTGCTGAGGCTCTCTGCTTCATTCAGCCTTCGTTTTACAGTCGACCACAGACAGAAAGTGGCAGTGATCCATCACTCTGCCTCCTTTTCCACACACCACAAACTGAATCTGTTCTCACTTATAGCAGGCACTCATGGCAGAGTCAGATATGGTCTCCTGCTATAGATGGAAATTAATCTCTCGGTTAGGGGCTTCCTGGATTGCTCCAGCTTGTTTCAGCCTTCCTGCTGCATCCTTTATGTTTCTAAAGGCTATGTTAACTTTGCACTCTCATCCTTCGCTGTCATTGTCACACAAAGTGATGGATACTTGGTCAAAAAGCAGAAATTCCACCCATCTATCCATTATTTGAAAACCTCATCCAATTCAGTGCTGCAGGAGCCTATTTCGGCTAACAGAGACAAAGACCAATTTAGACTGAACCCCACGCATGTCTTTGAACTGTGCTGGAGGAAGCACAGGGAGAGCAACCTCCTCACAGAAAGGCCTTAGCCTGGATTCATACCCAGGACCTTCTCCAGGAGAGGTGATGCTGCTCGCCACAACACCACTGGGCAAAAAGGCGTAAGACTTGATTTGATTTGGTGAGCTCTCTTTATTTGAAAAGGTCTAAAAAGATTGTTCTCGGTTGACCCTCTGCTGGACTGCACCGAAATGATCTTTTAAGAAAGTAAGCACATCTAAAAGATTTTAAACTTTTATACTTTTATCCAAAACAGCTAGCAAAGAAGCATGTGGACACTTCCCCCAGGATGCCCCGCCCACTAAAGCTGGACCTGAACACTCACATCAAACGGCAGAACCTCCACCGACGTGTTGAAGAGTTTGTCTCCTGGATGTTCGATGTTTCCGCTCCGGAAGAAATACCTGAGAGAAAGAGACAGAAGTGATATTTCAGTACGAGCAGCAGTGGTCGTAGGGAAGACTCTAACCTGTGGTACTCCCCCCACCCGTCCTTCGTTACCGACCTCTCGATGCGAACAGGTGTGAAAAATCGTATCCGTATGAAATCCCCCGCCACTGGGGTGAAGGCCCAGAAGAAGTCCTCGCCCAAGTAGGCCTTCTCTAGGGTGAAGTGCTGGTAGGTCTTCAGGCTGGTCGTCACCTCCGCCAGCGGGTTGGCGTGACCCTTATGGAGAGTCTGTTTCCCAAAGTCCTTATCCTAACAGAAAAACAACCCCCCCCCAAACAAACAGACGTCACATGACTAAAGCATTTCTTCAATATTAAGTCACGCCTTGCTCGATGCTTCTGCAGCTGCACGTCTGAATCACTGCAAAGCCGACACCGCTGTGCAGTGACCAGAAGATAATTCGAACCGCTGGTATCATCGCCAGCCGCGCTCGCCTTGATGACTAATCCACTTTCGCTTCAGTGCAGAAACCCTCCGAAGAGCAACAGAAGCATGATGTCATGCTATTCTCGTGCACTTACAGAGACTCTTTGTACTCTGGATATCATTCAACAGCAGCACTGAGTGACCACGCACCGACCTCTGAACCTAAACTCATAACGCAAGACTGCTGCCAACAAAACGAGAATGTGATAGGATTGAAACAGCACAGACACAAACAGCAAGAAAACAGACTCAGTCCATCAGGATCTAATTCAATCCAAAGCCTTTATTAGATCACAATATACTGTAAAACTCCAGCCTCGCCACTCTGCTACCATGTCACCTCATCATGGATGAAACATGAAATATTCATAAAAAACCTTTTCCACCTTCAGATTATTAACGAGAGCGTTTCCCTAGCAGAAATGATACGATTCATCTAATGAAGAAGAATAAACACCTCTGTTAGTTTTTGAGTTTAAACAATGAAGCCAACGGAGACGTTAAACCTGCATTCTCATCAAATGATGTGGTATCCTTTCATCCCTAACACCTTACCCAGCCCATATCAGTACAGATATGATATTCTTCCTCATAGTTTTACAGCGGCATCAGTCAGCGTGGATACGTGTCAATGATGCAGTTTGTTAAAACATTTAATTATCAAATATTTCTGTTACAGGTGAAATGACAGCAGCAGCTGCAGGTCTGACTCCTGTCAGGATCAGTAATGAGGGTAGAGGCAGGCAGAGCGACTGCTGCTCAGGTTTGCACAACGTTGTAAATTCTGCTGGATGCTGCTGGTCACCTTCAAAAAGCTGGAACAGGTGTGATCAGTGTGTTATCTGCAGGGGCGCGTCGGCGTAAGCAAAGGTCCTTCATCCCCAGCTGGCACAATAACCACTGTCATTCAGTACTTATATACCTCAATGTCAGTGTTTTTAGTTTTTTCTGGGTTTGTAGACCCAGAAGTGGACGAGAGGGTGGCGTGCTAAGCTATCAGCTAGTCCAGCTAGCTTGGTTTGGAAGCTGTCCACATCCACAGTCACAGATATCTAATTAGATATTTAGCACTCAGTAGCATCCAAATAAAATCCTAAAACTGGAGCTCAGACTTCTCGGATGGTCTGGTAGTACAGTAACTTCACAGCTGCCATTTTATTGCTCAGATATTGTCATTAAAATGCTGCAAAAGGCTCCAACAGCACAAACAGAGGTCAAGTTCACGGGCTACGATTAGCTGAGGTGAAGACTAGCAGACAGCTAGCAGCTACAGCCTAACAGAGGCCACGCCCCTAATAATACAACTTTAAGGGTTAATACAATTTAAAGTGGTGATTTATAATACACAAAACATACACAAACCAGTTTGTGTATGTTTATTTCTGCAGTTAAGTTTTAACGTGGGAGTCTATGGGGACTGACTACCTGCTCCAGCAGGTAGTCAGTCTGGTTTCACCCCCAGAGGCTGATGCTTTTGAGTAACTCAGATTTTCAGCTGTCCACAGATGTTTTTACAGATGTTGTGTGACTTTGTCTTGTTGTGGTCCTGTTCATGAAACTGTGTTCTCTCAGACATTGTGGAGTGCAGATGTTAAAACACACCCCATTCACAGTTTGCTGTTTGTGATGTGAGAAATGTTTCGGCTTTGTTCATCCGCTGATCGCTGAATGTTCTGTCAGAGTATTTTTTATCATTTATTCTGTTTGAGTTGAGGTTTTCTATCTGAGCTCTGCCTTTCTGACCCCTCCTGTCACATTTCTTCCATTTCTGTCAGAAGGTGTTTATAACATTTCTGTTGTTTGTGAGCAAATAATAATAGAGAAACTCAAATCTGAAGCTTTTCCCTTTTATATTTTTTTACAGCTCAGCATAATATTGGGTTTTAAAAAAGTGAGTGATTGATGATGTCTGAGACTCTCTCATAAGAAACACCTATTTTCAGATCTTAAAGTGGATCTGTTCTGCTTCTCAGTACTTCCTGTCATAGATCTCCTGTTGTTGCAGAAGATGTTCACATAGACAAAGTTTTTAATAATAAGGTCAGGCTTCACTCTGCTTTAAATGCTCAGCTTCAGCAATTACTATCTGGCTGTGAGCACAGACGCGTGTGTGAGGGGTAACCAATAACAAGAAGATTTTCTTAAATGGGGTGGAGCTACACCAGCTTGTTTCCAACAGTGGATGACCTGAGGAGCTGCAGCAAATCTGCTTTGAGATGCAGAAGGATGATTCTGAACTGTGAATCATGCAAAGCTGCTCTGGTGGAGCTCCGGACTAAAAGAAGGGTCTGAAGATAAAACTGAGGGGATGAAAAGAGGATGACTATGAGTTTATACTCCAGTTAAAGGAATGGTTTGGATAATTCAGTTGTTCTCGGTGACAGTCAGTGAACAGATATTTGTACATTGACGAGTCCTTATGCAGAGAACCAGCAAACTCAAACACCGTTACAGCTGAGTATTGAAGTCTCTGCACGCAGAGGTCAGGGGTTAACTCAAGACATTTAATGACTTTAGAGAAAATAACGAATCAGTTTTGTTATTTTTACGCCTTCGTACATGAACAAATGTCCAGACTTAATTTTCCCTCTTAATTACCCGACTCTACAGTCGAATGAATCCGACCTCCACTTCGATTCCTCCCATTATGACTTTGATTTTTAAAACTCTGGGCTGATTTTCTTTCTGAAGCGGCGGTAAACAGTTCAGGCTGGAGGGTAATAGCGGAGTTAGCCTCCATAGTTACACAGCCCCATGCAGCCGGCCTCTGCGCTTCAATCCCCACAGCGAGGAGGCGCTGGGATGGGGCGGCCGGATCGATATCCAATTGATTAGAGCAGATTGCAGCACCAGTCAGCGGGCTAATATCCACCGCGCTTAACACAGTAATCAGAGGCATTAAGCGGAGGCGCTCGGCCCGAGCTCCTGGCAGGAAGCGAAGCTGCCACCGACTGCAGAGGCTTTCAATCTTCATCTCTCCAGAGACGCTGGACTGAACTCGGACTGAACCTCACTCCGCTTCAAGCTCAAGAAACTCAACGTTTTCACACTGAGGCCATCCGGCTCAGAGCTGAGCTTTCAAACAGAAGAATAATCTCTAAAATAATCTGATCTGACACCACGGGTGGCCACGCTGCCTCATTGCAACTTAAATTATAAAGAATCTTCAACTAACACAAGACTCAAGGATGTCGCCAGCCCCCTGGAAACAGAAGAAATGAGCACCGTTTGTTCACCAGCTCAACAGCGTGGCTGTGAGTCTGTCTCAGATTCACCAGAGGCGACAACAAATCAAAGATCAACATTCACAGGACGTTTGTGCCAAACTCTTCTTAAAGGGTCCGTCAGTGCACTGCAGCAGACTGCATAACACGATCCGATTGTTTTGTTTGGATTTATTGACTTATTTCTGTGTTTTTTAGGATGAATCCTTTATTCTAAAATAAATATTTTAAGAAATTTGGATGGGACTGGAAATTAGGTTGTAGCTCGACTCCAGTAAAGTTATGAGTTGATTCAGGAATAAGAGTGAAAACAGGACATTAACCTTGCTGCAAAAAGAACAATAAAAATCGTCGGGAGGCTCGACTGGTTGTTTTCTGGTTATGTTCCTGCATTAAAGCGAGGCTGCTGAACGACTGCAGTAACTACGTCACGATTTATGCTTCACATCTGTGAGGCTCTAGTTTTATTGTGAAGGTAAGCTGTTACTATGGATTTGTGCTTATGCAGACAACAACAGATTTGTGACGTTGATCAGTTTATTAAAGGTGGGAATCACCAGACACAACACACAATATTATCACAATACTTCACTAACAACACAATGTTCTTGCAATTTTCTAACAGTTCTGTGGAATACTGATTATTGCAATAACATAGATTGCAATTTATCACCTTTTAAAAGTGTAAATTATGTCAATGTTAAACTATCTGTTTAATCCAATAAGATAAAGTTTGCTGCAAAATGTCTAAAATGTCCGGTTAGTCCAGTTAGCAATGTCATCTGTTTCTAATAATACAGCAACTAACTGCCATAAACTGGTTAAAGTCACATGCCTGCTGTCTATACAGACAGACATTCACATTTAACTCTTACATTTGAGCTCAGCAACCTTCCCAGGAGTATAACCAGAATACAACCAGCTGGAAACCAGCAGAGTCGAGTCCCCTCATTGACAAAGACTCTGAGACTGACTGCAGCAAGTCAGACTGCAACTATTTGCAGAAAGTTTGCCTCCTATTAGGCGAGATGAACCCTCGGCAACTGACTGCAAGTGATGGCAGATCTGGTCGCCATCTTTGAAGCAGGAAGGCTGCACGTTTACTGCACGATGATGATAAAGTGGTTTCTGACTGCAGTGTTAACGAGAGCTGGCGAGGTGAAGCAGCGCCAGCAGCTAGCACAGCGAGCATCTACACACGAGTGGCTCCAGGTTTCAGGTTTAAACTGTATGTAGTGTGTGGATTGTGTTGAGCTACACAGCATGTCATCAAGGCCTTATAAGATGGGAGGAACAGGAAGACAAGCTGGAAAAAGATTCCTGATAAGTTTTGATCTTCATGGATGTTTCCGTGTATCGGCTGCTGACGTGTTTGTGTTTGTGGTCGTCTTCAGGAACACGAGGCGCACAGAGCGCCTCGCTATGATGTAAATACAGATGCGCTCAGAGAGACACTCAGTCATTACCTTGAGTTTCTGAATCTTTCCAGCCAGGGATGAGTGGGTGCCGACATGCTGGAAGAGCGACGGCTTAAACCGAATCCTCAGGTTGGCTTTCTGCCTGTCACAGTGTTTCTGGAAGAGAGAGGTGCAAACAGGTACACTTACAAACACACAATCCTCCCAAATCTTTGACTACAAAGCGTCTGTGCAGCAGCCCTGCAGTACGAACGCTGTCACGATGAACCGCTTACTATCAGGCTGGAAGCACGACTCGTGCTGCTGTTAGTAAGGAACAAGAGAATGGGTGCTCAGGAAGGGTTCACTGAGGCCACTTTAACCACTTTTTGAATTTTGCCCTTAGTGCATTACAACTAAAAGTGAACTAAACTGTGATAAAACCAGTCTGAAAACATCCTGAATCTAAACCGTAAAGAAAGGAAAAATCAAAACTACAAAGCATCTGTTGTGAAGGACTATTTTCTAACCTAGATAATGTTTTTCTAAACCTGTTATTAAAAAGTAATCAGCCAATGAAAACAAAGTGAAACCAACTGAGCCAAAGTGTTCTGATTAAAGTCACAGACACCCCTCCTCCTCCTCCTCCTCCTCCTCACCAGGATATATTCAGTTATTTCCAAAAATTCAAGTGACCACAGTTTGAATTTCACACTTTAACTGTGTTATTAATTATCACTGGAACGGTTTCAGTTTGGAAAACAGCTTTGAGTTCAAATAAAACCGTTGCCACTTTGTTCAAAGCTCTGTTTTCTCGGTCACGGGAATTTGTGTCCATCGACAGAAGCAAATCAAACTGTGACTTTTTCACCTTTTTCCAGGAGACTGAGCTGAAACACTGCACAGTCTTTGTAATGCCAAAGCTGATTTCACATTCCAACTTAAAATCACACAAAGGCAGCAAAAACACGCTGGTCACTTCTTCATGACCAATATAACCATTACCAGACCGCTACCACATGACATGCTTAACAGTGTGACACAGGCGGCACTCAGAAACAAGACAGCCTCACATGAAGCCCCGGAAAGTTGGAAAATTGTTATCACTGTCTGTGGAAGTTCAGAAGTTAGTAAAGGGCCAATAACAATCTGCTGCCTTCATCGATGAAAAGATTTCAAAGTGCAAATGTGCTGTTGTCTTACTGATGCACATGTGGTATCTTTGTCAGCTGACACAATGGCTGGAAGTCCGTGAGGACTTTTTGTTTTTTATATACAGTAGATATTGTTTTATATACAGTAGATATCGTGGTCAACCTTTCATTCAACTTTTCTGATGGAGCCACTCACCGCATCCTTCTCAGGGTTGCACACTTTGACCCACATGATGTGGTCCAGCAGCCAGTCGATGGGTTTGTCTTTGTAGAACATCAGCATGAACTCCACGATGAGCGACAGGTCCAAAGACTTAAACATCTTACCTGCACAGAGAGAAGCACAGCTCAGTGCAAGTCCTTCATGCTTTTCGGTTCATCAAACTCTTTGACTTAGACTCAGATATTTAGATTAGTAATGAGCTCTCCAACAGAGCTGCACTCAAGAAGCATGTTAGTGAAAAGATGTTGGTTGAAATCCCAGAGCAGTGATTCATTCACTGTGATTCAGAAACAGTTTGCTGGTTGTATTCTGGGACACCTCTGAGTCGCGTCATCCAGCAGCAAGAAAGTCAGAGGTGAGAGGTCACAGCAGCAGCGACACATCACGATGGAGCGGTGCCCTTTACTGTCATTCATCAGTGCCATACTTTGATCCTCATATTTCATGTTGCTGCTCTGTTTTCTTCTTATGCCTGGAGGAAGTATTCAGATTCTCTATTTTTAGCACGAGAATCAAAACTACAAACTAAAAATATTCCTTTACAAATTAAAAAGTATGAAAACAGTATGAAAAAAAATATACACAGAAGTAAAAGTACTCTCTATGCAGATAATGATCTACCTTAGCTGAGGCAGTTATTCGGTCTGTTTTCTTTTCCACTCATGTTACTAATAGTGTGGGGATTCATGCCGGAAAATTTAATACCAACAAATTCAATTTGTTCTGTTAGGTGGTTTACTAATAAACAGATTTCACAGTGTTTCAAG